>BDMV01000001.1:7118057-7317265 GCA_008326285.1 Oryza officinalis | reverse complement strand
CGAAATGCGCATTCCGGCCAAAAAAAAAAATCCGCACACAACAAAAGCCTCTCCACTACCTCCCTCTACCTGTCGCCTAAACCCTAGCTCGCATCTCGAGGCATCTCACCTCGTCGTCGCGCTCGCCGGAGCGGGAGGCGGAGGCGGAGGAGATGGGCACCGGAGGCGGTGAGGGGGACAAGTCGGCGGCTCTGCCACTGGAGGCGCTGCTGGCGCTGGGGCTCGACCAGCGCACGGCGGAGAACGCCTTGGTCAACAGCAAGGTCACCGCCAACCTCGCCGCCGTCATAGCCGAGGTGACGCACTGACGCTTTGATGCCATCTCTCGCGTGCTTCCTGTTTGATTCGATGATGAGTGGGATCTTTCGCGGTTGGTATGGCGTC
The DNA here is from genome assembly GCA_008326285.1 of Oryza officinalis. Taxonomy (NCBI): domain Eukaryota; kingdom Viridiplantae; phylum Streptophyta; class Magnoliopsida; order Poales; family Poaceae; genus Oryza; species Oryza officinalis. The sequence goes on along the minus strand of BDMV01000001.1, from coordinate 7,316,881 downwards.
TATGAGTATGGGAGTGGGATTTAGTGGCTTGATGTTTGGAATTATGCTGAAGAGATGCACAATCTCGACTAAAATAAATCTTAAATGCGCAGTTGTTTACTCAATTAGATCGTTCCATTCCAATTGAGACATTTTGAGGTTAATTTTGTTCTGGAGGTGCCCAAATCTAGTACGAGCAATCTACTTTCCGCAACATTATATTTTGTTTGCACTGAAGCGCCCTGGTACCATTCTCATCGATGAGTTTACCTGTGGGCATCATTTCAATGATCTCCTGTTGCTGAAAATTTATCCCGCGTTGGTGCATTGAGCACTTCAATTTTAGTTCCCCTTTTCACCTGGAAATATGCCTGGATGATGTTGCACTAGTTGCGGTCTTTTATGATGCGATGCTTTGCATGCCATTGAATTTCAAGTTTGATGCCATGTCCTAAAAGCTATAGAATGTAAGCATAACTGCCCGTGTGTCAGAATTGTGTTTACTTACCTTCTTAGCGAGATCTTCAAACCTCAATGTCATCGTGCTTTTTTGTATCTACAGTATTGGCATTGTGGCACAACTTGCATTGGCTTATAGTGACCAAGCTCTGGCATTCATCACTTCAAGCATGCTATGTTCCCCTTTCAACTAATTAACTTGACTATGAACAGGCTGGTATAAGTGGATGCGATAAGTCAGTTGGGAATCTCCTGTACACGGTAAGCACTTACATGAATGATTAAATGATCAATGAAAACTCTGTGGATTGTGTCCTGTTTTATATATGTGTCTTATAAGGCCGGACTTGCTCGTGGATGGAACAGGTTGCCACTAAATACCCAACCAATGCGCTTGTCCATCGTCCTGTACTCATTGACTATATTGTGTCAACGAAGGTATGCTCACTACCCTTTTCATTATGTGTTATTCTTCTTGAGAGTGCACAGTACAAAAGAAGTGTTATCTTTCTTCTCTGCCACCATCACCATAGTTCTGTGAACCTAAAGTATTCCTTGCTATGCCACTTTTCAGATAAAGAATCCTGCACAACTAGATGCTGCTCTGTCATTCCTTACTAACACTGGTCCTGACTCCTTAGATACTGGGAAGTTTGAAGAAGCCTGTGGTGTAGGTATGTTTTCTGATCAAGTATACTAACATGCTTCTCTGGTTTATGAACCTTTTAACATAGTCACATACAGCACCTGAAATTTCTGGTATGGTGCTTGGATAATGTGGTTTTTTGGATGCTAAGAGAACATTGGCTTAGGCCTTAGTGCATGTTCTCGATGAATTAGATTATTCAAGGTTCAACATCTCAATCTACTACCATTTTAACTGGATTTTAGAATGACAAAGAAATTAATTCAGTACATAGCAAGACACTTAATAGCACAGAAAGGAACATTATTTTTAGCAGCTCTCTTTGTGGCAGTTGATGTCAATGTTGTACCTGCAGGTGTGGTTGTTTCAATTGAAGAGATTAAAGCAACTGTCAATGAAGTATTAAAGCATAACATGGAAGCTATATTGGAGCAGCGATACCATATTAATGGTTAGGCTTCTGCCTCACATTTATGAATTGATCATTCTGTTTTTATGACATGATGGAACTGACCCTACCTTCTTTTCCTTTTATCAGTTGGTAACCTATGCGGACAGGTTAGGAAGAGGCACCCCTGGGGTGATGCTAAGGCGACCAAGGTGCCAAAATGATCCTATAAACGGGTCGGTTTAGAAGTTATTGATTTATCACCCCTAATTTTGCTCCTCACATTCTTCTCATGCAGGATGAAATTGACAAGAAGCTTGCGGAGATATTAGGTCCAAAAACAGATGCTGACAATGTAAAACCAGTGAAAAAGAAGAAGGAAAAGCCAACAAAAATTGAGGTTGGTGAGCTGTAGTTGCTCTTCATGTTCAAAATATGATGATGTAGCCATTACTTTACCTATAATTTCTATGAATTGCAGGAGAAAAAAGCTGCAGTAGTCACTGCTGCACTGCCACCTGAGGAGGAATTGAATCCATACTCTATATTTCCTCAGCCAGAGGAAAATTTTAAGGTACCATAACTGTGTAAATGCCTATTAGTGTTGTGATCATATTCTTCACAGTGGCAGAGCTACATGCAAGATTGCAAGCTGTGGGGTCTGCTGATCAGCGTTTTGAAATCACCATTTAAATTTGTACAGTTCTCATGAAATTCGTTTGAACTTAATGGGATCGAACCCATAGGTTCTAGCTGCTAGCTCCGCCACTGATTCTTTCACGCTCTACTGTTATTTGATACTCAGTAATTATGATTATTGTTCTTGCAAGTACCTTGATCAATTATTCTTTTTTATGCAATTATGAGAAATTGACTTAGCTGGTCTTGAATTGATCTAGGTTCATACAGAAATATTCTATAGTGATGGGAACATATGGAGAGCGCATAACACTAAGGAGATTTTAGAGAAGCACCTTAAGGCAACTGGTGGAAAAGTGATGACCCGTTTCCCACCAGAACCTAATGGATATCTACATATTGGTCATGCCAAGGTTTCGATATTCACTTTCCTGAATTATATTTTCACACATACCACTTAAATGATTTTTGAAGATTATGCTTATGTGTTTCATCTTATGCAGGCTATGTTTATTGATTTTGGGCTGGCGAAAGAAAGAAATGGTCATTGTTACCTTAGGTAATAAGGTTTTCACCTGGAAATCTAGAACAGTTTTGTCCTGACAACTTACCATTTTTATATGTTTTCATGGCCTGTTGATGCTGCTTCCAGGGCAGTTTTGTGCCAATTGTTCTGTGCATTAGAAGAGTTTTGTTCCTCTTTGTAAATTTTATTTTATATTTCTGTATAGACCATGTACTAAATATGGCAGACCCTTAAATCTATACTGCATGTATTAGGTTATGCTGGATCTATATAAGTCTGCTCCACATTTCCATTATCAATCGAGACTTCGAATTAATTTTTGCTTGATCTGTAATTTGTTCACAGAACTTTAAAATCTTTAGCTGGTTCAGTTCATTTGCTTTGATGGGAACATGTGTACTGATATAACATATATCTTAACAACAGGTTTGATGACACAAATCCAGAAGCCGAAAAGAAAGAATATATTGACCACATTCAGGAAATTGTACGCTGGATGGGATGGGAGCCCTACAAAGTTACATATACAAGTGATTATTTCCAGGCTTTATATGAGCATGCAGTTGATTTAATACGGAAAGGGCTAGCCTATGTGGATCACCAGGTTTCCTCCCGTTCTCTTTTTTATTATTTTGATCCAATAGTAATTGAAGTTGTGTGGAGCTGTACAATTACATCATGCCCTTAAGAAATAAAATGCACACATGCTGACTGGTACATACTTTCCAGACCGCAGAAGAAATCAAGGAATACAGGGAAAAGAAAATGAATAGTCCATGGAGGGATAGACCCATTGAAGAATCACTGAAATTATTTGAAGACATGAGACGTGGGTTGATTGCTGAAGGTGCAGCAACACTCCGAATGAAACAAGATATGCAGAACGATAACAAAAATATGTCTGATTTAATAGCATATAGAATAAAAGTAAGCAATGCAACTCAATTGTGTTTTGCTTGTCTATTTTCTGATAAATACATAACTCACACTTTGATGACCATACAGTTCACTCCTCATCCACATGCTGGTGATAAGTGGTGCATCTATCCGAGCTATGACTATGCTCACTGCATGGTGGATTCTCTTGAGAACATTACACATTCGGTAATTTGCCTTTTCTCAATTGGTTTTGAGTTAGTTACATTATGGCATGATGTGGACTAAGTGTGGTTATTTATTAGTTGTGCACACTTGAGTTTGACATACGTCGCCCGTCATACTACTGGCTACTTGTTGCCTTGGGCCTGTACCAGCCATATGTTTGGGAGTATTCGAGGCTGAACATATCGAATACTGTAATGTCTAAAAGAAAGGTAGTTACTGAATCTTTTGACAAGATAAATGTCACACTGCTTGATCTATGGTTTAAGAACACTCATGGTTTTTGTTCTGTTGCAGTTGAATCGACTTGTGACAGAGAAGTGGGTAGATGGGTGGGACGACCCTCGTTTGTTGACACTAGCAGGATTGCGGCGACGTGGAGTGTCATCGACTGCAATTAATTCATTTATTCGTGGAATTGGAATAACAAGAAGGTAGGGATGCTTGAATTGTTGTTAAGGTCTTAAGGAATGATTTTCATAAAAGTATGCTTTGGTCTACGCAAAATCACATCATTTTTGTAGACATCATTATTCTGCTACTGATTTGACTTGCCATTTCCTTACATGCAGTGACAATAGCTTAATTCGGGTTGACCGTCTTGAATATCATATCAGAGAAGAGCTTAATAAAACAGCTTCCCGTGCCATGGTTGTTTTGAATCCTCTAAAGGTTTTTTTCTTCAGCCCCCGCTTCAAACCACATCAACTTAGTAAAGTTCTTAACATGCTCATGGGTCCTCCCTTTGTTAAATTTAGGTTGTAATAACTAACTTGGATGACGGAAAAGTCATAGACCTTGATGGAAAAATGTGGCCTGATGCTCCTGCAGATGACGCTTCGTCCTACTACAAGGTGTCTATCATACTCACTATATGATATGCGGAAAAATATAATGATGCTATGGATCAACTTGCTTATGAAACAATTGTAGGCTCATTGTCTCTTTGAACACAATTTACCTTCATATTGTATTACATGTTCTACAGGTTCCTTTCTCAAAAATTGTCTACATTGAGAAAACTGATTTTCGCCTAAAGGACTCGAAAGATTACTACGGGCTAGCTCCTGGTAAATCTGCCCTGCTAAGGTAATTGAATCAGAAAACTACTGCTTTTCACTGAGAAAGTTCATGGCATGATATTATTTGACAGTTCATAGTTCACCTACTCCACATTTACAGTAACATGGTAATTGTCTAATTAATTACAGATATGCCTTCCCCATTAAATGTACCGAGGTTGTTTATGGTGACAATCCAGATGAGATCATCGAAATTCGAGCTGAATATGACCCTTCAAAGACTACTAAACCTAAGGTATTTATTTGTTCATTGCAACCTTTTTAACCCAGATAAGATTCTGCTATTTGAACAACCTTTTTTTTTAACAAAATGGAAACCTGGATGCTAAACTTTACTTGCAATTTGTATAGGGTGTTCTGCACTGGGTTGCTCAGCCAGCACCTGGAGTTGAGCCCCTTAAGGTGGAAGTAAGATTATTTGAGAAATTATTCCTCTCTGAGGTATTTCATCACTTGCCATTCTTTCAATTATCACAAATGTGTGTTGCACTTGAAGTTCACCTTATTGACACAATTCCTATGAATACTTTCCTCTGCTCCGTTCAGAATCCTGCTGAACTGGAGGATTGGCTGGGTGATCTTAACCCGAACTCAAAAGAGGTGATCAAGGGTGCCTACGCCGTGCCATCACTTGCGACTGCGGTTCTTGGCGAGAAGTTCCAGTTCGAGCGGCTAGGTAATCTCGGCAACCTTTATTGTTACCCAACCTGTTTCGTGATGTGCAACTGATCATCCTGTTTTGCTGTAATTCCAGGCTACTTCGCTGTGGACACAGACTCGACACCTGAGAACATTGTTTTCAACAGGACGGTTACCCTGCGTGATTCGTATGGGAAAGCTGGGCCAAAGTGACTGCCAATTTACTGAATTTAGTAAGTTATTTTACCTGGGGTGCAGAGGCGCACCGAGGTTAATACAAGCGGGAAGAAGAAAACAGCAAATGTGATACATAACCATAGTGAAAAAAAAGGCTTTGCTTGTAAAATGGATTTGTGTGACTCGTTGTATGTTGTTCCCATCAAACTGTGCATGATTGGGTATGTTCTCGTGTTAATGAGATTTGGTGATTTGGCTAGAATCTAGAGTACTACTCCCTCTGTTTCATATTACTTACCGTTTCACTCTGTTTCATATTACTTACCGACTACTCCCTCTGTTTCATATTACTTACCGTTTCACTCTGTTTCATATTACTTACCGTTTCATATTAAAAGTTGCTTTGAATTTCATATTACTTACCGTTTCATATTAAAAGTTGCTTTGAATTTTTTCTTAGTCAAAATTTTTTAAAGTTTGATCAAGTTTATAGAAAAATATAGTAACATTTTCAACCCTAAACAAATGTATTATCAAAATATATTCAATGCATGAATATAATTTGGTATTTTAGATATTGCTAAATTCTTTATAAACTTAATTAATCTTAATAAAATTTAATTAAAAAAATCAAAACAACTTATAATATAAAACGTATAAAACGAAAAGAGTAGCGTTTATGAACGGTGAGCACTACGAGGTGCTACTTACGCTGGGGCCAGAAAATCACCTGTCAGGTGACTTGAAGTTAAGAGGATCCGTGTCATGAGCAATACAGTTCTCTCAATATGCTATCTATAATAATAATAATAATAATAATAATAATAATATATATTATATATATATATAGTGACATTGATCTAGAAGAAACTCAACAGGCACTTGAAATAGCCGAAACTAACGTGAGTAAAGCTGAGGATACGAAAAAATTGGTTGAAGCGAAGCTAGCTCTTAGACAAGCTGGGATACGAGTCGAGGCCGTTAATTGGATTCCCCCATCTAATTGAAGACAATAATAATAATAATAATAATAATAATAATAAAAGCTAAATATGTAAAGGAAGTTTATATCAATGATATCAAGGAGAAGATGAGTCTTGAATCCGGGTAACTTTTCTCTATAGAACAGGAATGCACCAAAAAACACAATCCTCTCACCGTGCAAGTTAGCCCCTTAAATTTTTATTTTAGTCCTCATAGTTTATTATAAATAAAAATTCTATACTAAACACCCTATAAAAATATTATAAATCACTCCTCCTTTTGCCCCCACCCCCACCCCCCAAACGCTTTTCCTTTGGATTAGCCGCCATCTCTCTTCTCTCTCTAGTCGCCGAGAAAAAAAATGCGAAGACAACTCGGCACACTCGCTCACACACACAGCACGCGACCGTGCCCCTGCACACCTGCCAGTGCACCATTGCATGTCACAATAAGGCACGAATGTCCTCACGTGGGCGCTGACACAAACCATCTCATCACATTGTGAATGGTCTATCATAATGCATCGGCTATAAATGAGACTTGTGATGATTATTGATTTTAATAATTTATAGAATCGTCTTTTATTCGCTAAAAATTTATATGAAGAGACTATGGTTTATCAGGTGTGTTCACGGAAAGATTTAAAAAACACAAAGGCAGAGTTGGAGTGCCTAACAAAAGTAGAATGTTGGATGCACCGATCAAAATTTGCATTCAACAGATAACACTCAACCAAATTGTAGTAATATAGCACCTCGTCTTACACTCAAAGAGATAAAATTAAGGGGAAAAAAAGCACATCCTCTCCTAACTCACTCCTACGTGCACGATATATTCAGCGAACTATAGTGGCACTACGCATGTTAGCTCCTAAACTCCTATACAAAATTCTGGACCTGTCGATTTACAAGGCCTTGAGTAACAGTGGTGAGGGAGAGTGAAGCCCACTTCCTACAGGAGTCCCCGACTCAATCGCCAGCAGCTGACCCAGCCCCTGAAATAGACAAAACAAAAGCCTGCGTCAGCCGTACAATTCTTTAAATCTTTTTTATATACCTCCATCCTATCCATCTCACACATATAGTAATAAAAAACAAAAGGATTAAAATGCCTTCCATATCAATACAAGACTAAAATACCATCTAATTCTAGAATTGTTCTCTACTTTATCTACTTTCAAAGTATTTATCTCGTACTTTTATCAAACTACAATATAATGATTGCTTAAAAATAAATTTATTTTAAAATAAATAAAAAAAAGATAAAAATAGAAAGAGATAAAGATAAACTTATTTTGAGATGGAGCGAATAAAAATTTAGCAAAGGAGTAGTGGTGTAGTGGAATGCAATGCTGCCGCCATGAAAACGTCAAGGCTAAAAGAGATCACTACTGACCTGCAGCTGCTTTTGGTCTCCAGTAATTCCAGAGAGCCTGGCCGTTCGTTGCAAGTGTTCCTGCAGCACCAGTTGAACACAAGCGTTAGAATACACTGATACATACATATCGTAAAAAAAAAAGAAAATTACATGAATTTGTTGTATGAGACATGAACAGCTACAGATTTTCAATCCGTAATGCGTGGGATTGTTGTATGGTGTGCTTAAAGACTTACCACACTATGCGGCAACCTCCCACCGTTTTGCTCTATGAATTCGACGAGGTACATCACACCGGCCAATGAATAGTTCTGCAGATAGAATACCATCAGTGTCAATCATATTTATTTGAAATTGAAATCATTAAAAGGGGAAGATAATGTAATCCTAAAGCAGATAGAACAAGCAATATGCCAATAGAAATATTTAACTAGTAATATCAAGCATTTGGGGCACAGGGGCATACATCCACATGACACAAGACACTTTTCGGTTTTTGTTTTTCGAAGAAAAAGTTTCGTTTTTTGGAATGAAAACAAAGAATATTACATGTCATTCACATGCTGATCAACTGAGAATATGCTTATATATTGTAGGGCTTAAAATCCCAAAATACCATAACTCTTCCAATATAATATCATCCTTCCAGCAAAATTTATCAACTAATTAATTGACTTAAAGTCTTGGTATTCTTTAAGATCATTTGGTTTGTTTCATCATATAAACTGTTAATGGTGTCAAGAATGTGTGATTCTAGGAATAATAATTACTAAATTTGGTTATGCTCAATTCAAGAAAACAGAAATTATGCCAAAAGTTGATCTGAAGATAGCAAAACAGAGTAATCAGAGTAATAAATACCTTCACAACTCTTGACAGTAAAATGAAACAATCTAAAAAGGTGGAGAAATGGAAGAAAATTAGGTGAAGGAGGTTACCTGTTTTGCTTCAATTGAATCCATCTTTCCACCCTGAAGAACCAACATCAAAATTTATGTCAACACAATAGAAGACCACACACTAGAAGACCAGCATCCAATATACGGATCAAAATATTACAAAATAAACTTACCAGGCCATAAGCCACTTGTTTGATCTTTTGCATTTCCGAACCAATATCCTGGAGTTTCAATCGTGCACCAGTAACCTTGAATATAGAAAAGGAGATTGAGATCATGTAGAACACAAAAGTTGTAGTTAATTATAAATCAATCACGGAAAAAGAGCCTTTTAACGGTGTATCAGAGGACAAGTCCTATGAAACCATCGCTGCAGTTTAAAGCAAGTGTACAATCCAGGAAACACCTCATCTTTTATTTGCCCGGAAATCTCTTTCTGCTGATCCAATTTATCATCCAAATGTTGAATGCGCTGGGTTAAGTGCCTTTTAGCAGCCTACAGAATTTTGGGGGGAAATGTTATGTATCTCAAAATAATAACAATCATAAGACATGATACCATTGCCTAAAAACAGGGTTACTACCCATTTATGCGAAAAAAGAGAAACTGCTTTATCTGATTATCTCAGATGGAAAAATGATGACTTACTGCAAGAGAGCTCTGCACTTGATCCAGATGCTTGGTCATGCTTGCAACAGCATTAGCCATATTTTGCTTGGTGACATACATCAGACTAGCAATAGATATGCCCTGAAGGGTTGCAGGTACAAAGTAAACATATGGTTATATATCCATGTAAACCGAATAAATTACAAAGTTAAAAATATCGAATCAATCAAGAACGTCTATGCAGACAACCATGAGAGCATAATATAATAAACACATGTTTCGAAAGTATAAATAAAAGCAAGACATCAATCTTTTGAAATGTGCATGTTACCATGACAATAATCTAGGTTTTGAAATGATACGGGACTTGAATATTTAACAAGAATGAACTCCATGAAACATCAGATCAGTAGATCACCATAGCTGAATATCAATATTACGCATGAACATTCACATAATTGCCACGTGAATGCAACGGTGAGGCGTATAATGTTGGGAAACGGAAAGATCCAAACCATGTGTATTTTGAACATTTATTATCATCGAAGCATATAAGAGTCATCAATTAGAGAAAAAAAACGTACTTTCCAGCGCATGTAACCATAGGTCAACGCCCCAGCAGCTGCAGCAGGTACTATCACCGTTGATACAACTGCAAATAAGAGAAAAATGAGGTTTGCAATCATGTAGGTGCAGATTAAACAGAAGTTGAACAGGCCATTCCCCCTAAAGATGTCAACGAACAAATTCATGTCACACGAAGTCATAGAAAAATAGCCATTTAATATACTTCTTCACTGCATGTTTTTAAAGAAACTAATTCGCTGTTCTATTCTTGTTTGCTGAGCTCTAACTAATTAGTGTTAACAAATATTTTGTACGAACTGACAAGACATCCAACTATCCAAGCCCAGAGGCTAGAAGATGGTAGTACAAACATTTTATCTCTGTTATATGTTTTAGAGGACATCAATTAAAAAATAACTTTGGCTTTGAGATAATTTATGATAATAGCAGTGGGGGGCAAAGAAGTACTTAGTAGTTAATTACTCCATCGGTTCCAAAATATAAGCATTTGAGATACTACTTTGACTAAAAATATTTACAAAAGTAAGATGTTTTAAATAAAAAGGGTTGCATATTATGGTAGTTTGTTTAATGATAAGTCTAGTAACATTATTCTTACATGATTGATTTTTTTATTTTTTAGCTATTAATAGTCAAAGTTAAAAATGTTTGACTTAACACTATTTTTAAAATGCTTATATTTTAGGATGGAGGGAATACCTAGTTTGCTATACATGTTTAATAAACAATGATGGAGCATGAGTAAATATATTATCTGTTATTTTTTAAAAATCGGTCGGATGATTATTTAAGTTCAAAAAAAAATCAATCAAAGTAGGGGAACTACATACCTCCATTGCCTGCAGGATCTACAGTAATGACAGTAACTGGTTGACTTTTCATCTGATTAACCTCCATGGTCGCCTGAACAAAGAACAAAGTGCGAAACATGAGTTCTTCCCATAATGGAAGTGGACGAGCAACGCAATCGAATGACATTGGCATGGAAGCATCCAGTTAACGAATTCGACTATGAAGTATAAACGAATTAATTAAAACATGAGTCACACTCCGGTTGCAACCAAACAAGCAATTAATCGATCGCATCCCACTTGTAATAATAATTAATTAAGTGAACAGGTAGGCCCATCCGATTGATTGAATTTCGCACGGGCACGATGATCCACATCGCGCGATCAGCTTAAACACCACGGAGGCATAGATATCACAAACGCAAACGTACAAACCAATACCTGCTTGACGGCTTCATTGATTTTATCGAGGACGCCGCCGCCGCTCCCGCTTCCGCCGCGGGCGTCTTTGTCGCGCAGAGCCTCCTGCAAAATTAAACGGCGAATCAGATCCCCGCCGGAACGTCGCGAAACTAAGCCGCCGCCGTGGGATCCCGATCACAGCGAGGAATCGCACGCACCTGGAGCCCCGCGACGAAGTCGGCCAAGCGGCCGTCGCGGATGACGACCGAGCCGGCCATGCCTGCACGATCGAAACAAACAAACAGCGGATTCAAATTTTTTTTTCAAAACTCGAGACCCATCGGATCGAGCAGGATGGATAGGAGGAAGAGATCGATCGGTCGATCGGATCAGATTACGCACCGGCGCCGACGAGGAGGACGACGCGGCCTAACCCCATACCCACCTGCACTAGCGCCATTGCTGCTGCTAGGGATTCAGTTAGAACAAAACCAACTTTAGTAACACAGATAAAAAAGGATTCCAGATCATCTAGAAACGAAAACGAAGCGAAGCTAGGGCTAACTGTAATTAGTAATAGGGTTTAAGGCCAAGGGAGAAAAAAACTTCCAGATCTGAAAGAGAAGCTAGGGCTAAGACGCAAATTTAGAGAGTACCCGATGGATTCTCACGAGCTGATCAGGATGCGCCGCCTCCGCGCCCGCCGGAGATCAAGACACGGCGAGGCGCGCGGCCGCTGGCGAGAGAACTCGCGACGAAGGCGAGGAGATCGACGGGGAGTCGAGGCCGAGGGGATGGAGGAGAGACGCACGGGCGCGGTCGTAACGTGTTGGGGGGTTTTTATAGGCTAGGCTTACGATAGAACGACTTGCTGAAATTGACTCTGGTGGGCCTGTCTTTATGTGTGTTTTAGTAGGATTTAGTGTAGGTTTATTATCTCTTAGAGTTAGATTATATGATTGTTTATTTGCATCAATCGTATCAGGTTAGTAGTACTTAACAACCGGAAACTAATTTGATTCAAACAAACATTAATCAGCTTGATGGGAGAGAAGTCCTGAAAAATAAGAAGATATACGGAGTAACAAAAAGAGAATATTGTTGTCTGACGTAGTTTCCCCGCCAACGTGGCATTGCTAGCGGTGGTTCTCCCTTCCTCCCCTGCTCAACCTATGTCACGTGGGGCCCCTGCGCAAGCATAATTGGACTCACAGTGTTTTTGTTCAAACACTATCATTGAAGCAGTATGATAATTTCAAACGTTATCCTTTGTACTAATTTAAAATCGGTCGCTAAGGTTATAGCAGGCTCATAGTTTGGTCGACAAAATTACAATTCTCAAAAATTTACTCTTAATTTAATACGTGGATTCGTCTCTATTATGAATTTATCTATAGAGAACGCTATCCCATAAGAACAAAATACTTTATGAACATTGTGAATTAATGAGATCTACTATTTTACTTGTAGTGTGAATTAATGAGACCCACTATTTATGTGTATATTTCTCACACACGTCTAAGCAACAGTATGTTGCGTCCTATTCCAAATAGCGTCATGCATACACGCTTCAAACAGGATAGCCACTAGTTTTTCTGTCTGCATGTGCTAGCAAGCCCTACTGTGTTCTTCACTGTGCTCTTTTCTACATGCATATACTAGCAGGTCTCACTGTGCTCCTCTCACATAGAGCAAGAAGACCTTTTCCCTAACAAGTACTACATGCTACATGCTAGTAGTTACTTTTATAGGGCCTCAGCTAAGTCTAGTAGTGGGGTTGAGTGTTTAGCTTGCATACATGGTTGTTTCGTCCTAGCTTAAAAGGACTGGAGAGCTTTGATTTTAACACATTGCTCAACCATAAAACATGATACCCATATGCATCATTTCTGATACTTTGTATTTGTAGGTATCAGATTTGGTACCCATAAATATCAAAACTATTATGTATATGATCTAGTACCGGATATATCATGTCTTGTACCTAGGTATCATACTGATACCAAATCTGGTAAGTATCAGACCTAATACCAGATATACCATGCCTAGTATCTAGGTATCATATTAATACCAAACCTAATATCGAAGGTATTAGACCTGATACCTCTACGTATCATGACACCCGTAGGTATCAATATCGACACCAAACTTAATATCTATGGGTATCAGACCTAATACCTCTAAATATCATGTACCAAGTATCTACTTTAAGGTATCATAGTACTTATATAATATCATTATAACAATACGTATTAGAAATGATATCCAAATACTACTGGTAGTAGCTTTGAGCTTTTAAACTTATCCATGACACGGAAAACACGACGAGTTATTAGATGATTAATACTGTTAAAAATATTTTTTAAAAAAACTCATTGTTTAGGGGTTGAAAAATGCCCCTCAATAATCTAAAAGAGTAGCTAGCCGAAACAATTGATTCGAACAGAACCGGTATCACCAAGAGCCTAACATAAGTACATCCAGATATTGATTAGAACCTAATATGATAAATTCATGTATCATCCAGGTAATAGCCTGATTCATTTGGTATACATGGTAACAAAGACGTTGGTAGGGCTACATGATTATCTCAATAGGTGTTGAATACTATTTTCCCACTCCACACTAGTGTATAGCTAGGCTCATCTCCTCCAGATGTGTGGTGGAAAAGAGGGTTCGAGAGTTATGTCAATAAATCTCATTTAATAATTTATACCGTTTATGGACGAGATTCCGTTCTCTAGCAATCCTCTTATCTATAACTCGTTCTCTAGCAATCCTCTTGTCTATAACTCATTCTCTATCAATTATTGAAATCCTCATCTCTTGATTTCTTTGCAATTTCTCCATCGTATATTCTCGAGTTCTTTATAATTTGGTACTAAAATAATAAAATTACAAAGAACTCGAGAAATAGGTGTGGTAACTTCAATTAACATAAATTAATTAACATTAAGGTTAATATCTCAACTGGACTAAATTTCAGTTATCCGTGTATTGTAATTTTATTATTTTAGTACCAAACAAGTCAAGAGAATATAACTTGTTTGAGATCATTTTATTGTAAATAGGTGTGGTAACTTCAATTAACATAAATTAATTAACATTAAGGTTGAATATCTCAACTGGACTAAATTTCAGTTATCCGTTTACGGAGCATGACCGATTTGGACTTCAATATCGGGACTAAATTGGATTGAATCAAATTAGATTATGATTGAAACTAGATTTGTCTAACAGTGTTCCTACCATGATGTGCCGTAACATATAGATGCCTTGCCTCTTAATCAGGTCTCGAGTTAGACAAGTTAGTTCTTAACCACTATGATATAACCAATCCATGGTAAAATTTTGTTATACAAATCATTCTTCCTGTTTTACAAAAGCTCATAGGCTAACAGAGTCTTGCATTCGAGATAGATGTTACACCAAATTAAACACTACTTAACAGCACGATGCTTCCGAGGGATATTGCTCGTGTAGGCGTACACAGATAGTAACGGTTTGTGATCGAGTCACCCCACGGCGAGAACAGCCGATACCATCGTACGCAAACACAGCGATCGGATCATCCAGAGCAATGCAAGGTTAATATAGCCGAGAAGATTTCAGAGCCCAAACTGCATCAATGGTTCCAGGGATTAACAAATTTCTCCATTCCGCCAACCGCCGAAGTGTCAGTGTGTGTGGCTCTAGTCAGATTCGTTGCCACCGGAGCCAGAGTCCACGTCCATCGCGGCTGCGCCACGGTAGACAGCAGATTCCTTCTCGTATCGTTTCTTGTCGACTTGAGACTGTTGGATGTAAGGTTGCTTCTCTTCGCCTGCTCAAGAGGTGGTGCAAAGGAGATGATCATCACACATGTCATGTTCTCCCTTCGTTTCATATTATTAGTCGTTTGATTTTTTTTTTCTTAGTCAAATTTTTTTTAAGTTTGACCAAATTTATAAAAAAATATACTAACATTTTCAATACAAAACAAACATATTATCAATAATATCCAATGTTAAATTTAATGAAACATAAACTTGGTCAAACCTAAAAAAAATTTGACTAAGAAAAAAATCAAATGACCTGTAATATCAAATGAAGCAAGTAGTATTTAAGAACGCAATAGTAAACATGAAAGAATTAGTTGAGGCTAAAACGTGAAAATAATGCCCTGTTATACAACAGGGGACATATTAGACGAGAAAGAGGCTCTGAATATTACCTGTCATCTTTTGCCACATCTCCCCGAGCTTCTTTGCAATCTCGGTTGTAGGCAAATCAGGATTGTTATTCTTCATATTCTGCAGAAACAGAATAAGAAAGTAAGCTTTTGTTCAACATTGTGGCCTCTGGCATCTGTTCTGAGATGGTTCAATTATAGGTCTAAATGTGTAGCCTTCAAAGGTA
The DNA here is from genome assembly GCA_008326285.1 of Oryza officinalis. NCBI lineage: Eukaryota > Viridiplantae > Streptophyta > Magnoliopsida > Poales > Poaceae > Oryza > Oryza officinalis. The sequence continues at coordinate 7,301,196 of BDMV01000001.1, read as the reverse complement.
GAGTTGTTTGTCCCTCCCTTCCCCAAGTTTCATATCAACACATACAGACTATAGTGAGTGTAAATGAAATCTTTTGCTTGACAGTTAAATTCATAACTGGTTCGATATATCTCCATACTGAATAGCGTACTGAGTTGTTCAGCTCTTCCTCAAAATAACTTCACTCAGTATATTCTCACTCTAAAAAACTGAGGATTATCAGAAACTTACTCCTCGCTCAGCCATTGAGAAGTACATGAATGGTGTCATTGCTCTTTTAGGGGCATTAGGATCCTTTTTCTTCTTCGGCTTTCTTTTCTCTGAACCTTCTTCATCCCTTCCCTTAGGCTTCCTCTTCACAGGTGGCTTTGAACTACTAGCTTCCTTTTTCGATAATTTCTGGGGAGGGAAAAAAATCAACAGTTCATTAGTACAGTAGCTTCATACTTCAGGCTTGCTGCAGCGAATTTTAAATATATGTATCTACCTCCTTTTCACCCCCACTTTCACTAGCATCTGAATCCTCTCCACCAGAATCATCAGTAGGTGATCCGCTATCATCCTTATCCACAACAAAATCTTCATCCTAAAGTCGAGCAATAAAGAACACAAGTATATGTTGAGACTCAGTAACAAGGCTTAACCAGCATCCGAGCAGTAAGCCAAATAAAGACCGCCATCATACCTCTTCATCACTTTCCTCATCCCCGGCCTGATTTTTAATCCGTTCTAGATGTGGATCAACAGCATCATCATCAGTGTCTCGTAGAACAGCTGTAACCCCACCACTTGCGCCTTGACCATCTCCAAGGTTCATTATTTTCAAGTGCTTTCCACTAAAATATTTGCCAAGAAATAAGAAAAATCACCAACAAGTTGTATAAATGTAAAAAACAGGATAACAAAGTCAATAAAAAGCCACATACTTGATAAAGTTGAAGAGGTTATGGTATTCACTCCTCTGAATATTTCTGAACAGATGTTCTTGATCATTTTTCAGCTTGACTAGGAGGTCGAAATAGTGAGATGAAATACTGGCACCCCCAGCACCATGACGTTCAAATTCGACAAACTCAATCTACATAGTATATGTATGTAGTAAGTGGGCATAAGTAGCAATGGCATGGTTAGACATGAGTATTTCAACAAATTCAACAAACTCACAGCTGTGCATGAACGAATTAGAATAACTTTAAAGCACAAGAACAAAAAAGGATACCTCTTCATGTAGAATGAGTGTAGGAGGCTTTGGCAGAAAGAAGAAGCCCTTTTCAAGTGGATACAACAGTCCATCTTCAGCTTTGAGGGACGATTTAACTGCATATCCATCTTGGCAACTTCTGAAAGAACCTGGTCTTGTAACTTTGGCACCAGATAGACCACGAAGAACTTTGGTGAATACCTCATGTATTAAACCCTACAGGTAAATATAATACTCAGCCAGTTAATTAGTAGTCAAAAAGAAATTTACACAAAAGAAACGTTAAGTAGCAATTGCTCTCCAGATCAAAAGGCAAACATCAAAGTATAAATAGACCTGCCACAAAATGATCAATCAGGGATTGGTGCTCAGGTGCTCCTAAATTCCTATGTCTTCCCTCGAGGCCTGATGACCTAACAAGAACATAGTCCCTTCATTCCTAAATAGATGTCACCATACGATTTTTCGCAATAACCAAGCCACATCCACATAAGATGATATTACCCTTATTCAAATCCTTCATTGGTTACTCACTGTTCTAGTGTTAGGATGGCATGTGCTACTCTACTCCAAAGTAGTAAATAACCTTAGAAATAGCCACTGGTAAAGGAAAAATGATAGAAAGTTGACTTGAAGTCATGCGAAGACATGTATAAGGGAGAAAATTTTGAAAGCCATAACACCAAGATTATGTATTCAATAAAAGAGGTGGTAGAACTATCATATTGAACCTGAAGATAGCTCAATGGATGACAGATTTAGCTAACACTGTAAAATGGCCATAAAGTATGTTGTTGTATTTCCAAGAGTTTCAATTTGAGCATTGCATCATCATAAGTGCAAATATTTGTGTACAACGAAAATTGAATACTCAGGACAGCAAGTTATGGGAACTGAATTGACAAATCGACGGAACAAAAGAGCTTGACTGATACAATACAAAAGCAGTGCTATTTTGACCTGGGATTTACATTTGTTTTTCTGTGCAAACTATGATGTCATTTTATAAGCAGTACTAAATTCCAACTAGAATGAATCAATAAAAACAAAGGGGTATCATTTCAAAGTAATAATAACTTAATAAGAAATACTTCACCTTGTAAGATTCCTCCAGCCTGTCTTTGTATTTTTCAGCCAGAACCTCTCTAGTTAATGCCAGATTTCTTTCAACTACTGCCTCTGTCTCAAACTGTTTAGAGAATAAAGGGAAACGATTACTTATAGTGTCTAGCAATACAAACTATGTAACCAAATAGCCAAAATGAAATATAAAATATTACCAACGTGAGCAAAATAAAAGCAGTACAACACCTGAATGACAATGTGCGGATACAGTGTTTGTCCTTTACGGATTGGTGGATCAAGAGTGACAACCACAAATGTATGAGGGTTGTTTGACTGCAAAGCACAATTGTGAATACAATTAGTCCAAACATCTTATATAAAAAAAAAAAAACACCATCAAAGTACAGCACACATTAAAAAGCAGAAGAAACAAAAGGACCTTTGGCAAAAGAAAGAGGCGAACAATGCTGCTATATTGGATTTTAAAATCATTAGCTTGTCCTTGGAGACGCAAAAATGACAGATGAAGCTCAACATTATAACGTCCTCTGCGTTGCGGAAGAAATATGTTAGGTTATCGGAGAAAACATTCAGCAGATAATCATGAAAGAGCCATCTTGGTTTTTCTTTTTTATATAACAAAATCAATTTGAGTTCATAATGAGATAAATGGTTCATATGCTCCACCTTGGTGTAAGAATAGCAATTCCTTCAAAGGTGACAACTGCCTCTTCAGAAGAATCAACATCAGCAACACCCATTATTGTTTCCCATAGGACCTATAAAGATAAGGAAGATTCAGTAGTAGATAGCATGTCAATGTTTCTAATATCACAAAACTCCAATAGTTACCTGGGCTGCAGTGCGATTCTCATCTCCAAGAAATTGAGTATTTGAAGTAGGTACATGAAAGCTTAAATCCATAAGCGAATCTTTCTACAATAACAGAGGATTGAATTTGAGCTCAAGGCTTATAGTGGTGATGTGATGGAAAATTAAGTGAAAACATCACAAAAATAGTAATGAAAATGTAGAAAATTTCACTAGATGAACAACAAACCTCATTGCCCCCAGTAGTATCATCAACATGAAACTCTAAGAGAACATCTGTTTTGCCTTGCATTTGGGTTTGTGAGACATCTGCCAGCGACACTTCAAATGCTTGCTTTGAACCAACCATGAAGGTAAGCATATTTCCTACAATGGAGAGTGTGACTAAAACCATAAACCAAACTTAATAATGTGATAGAATAAAAGGCCACAGAGCTTACCATTTATATCGATCCCTCCCCAGTTCTGACCACTAACAGAAAGCTGTTTTTCATCTGGTGAGAGGCCCATATTCTTTTGCATGAAATTGGTCAGACTGCTTACATCCTATAGAAAGAAAATTCATGGTGAAAATTTTTATTAGACTGCAACAAGAGGCAAATGTATTAACATCGCTAATCATCAATTCTGTACTGGCAAGTTCAAGCAGATGGTTTTTAGACATGCCTGATGGTAGTTTCATCAGCGAATAATGATGCATTAATCCCATTTTCCTATGGAAAAAGGAAGTTCAAAGGCTTCCATCTCTAGTGATATAGTGCTCAACACAAAATTCAGATACCTCAAACTGTGATGACATTAATGCTTATATGTGTAAACAGTTCTTTTATATGTTCACAGGGTTCAAATATACAATGATCATGATTTCTTCCACATTACATAGATATACGTACAAATACCATGAAAGCAACGCAGCAAACTAAGAAGGGAAAGCACTGATTTTGATGGTGACTAATACTGCTACAAATGTTTAGAAATGACTGTGCTTGTTATAGTTTCCTGGGTTCTGCAAACCTAAACCAGTGGGGATCCTTTTTTAGGGAGTACGGGAGGGGTTTTGTTTATCAATCAAGTAGAAGAAAATAGTACAGTCAGGATATTTTTTATTTTAAATGATGTATACAGATAATCCCATTGCAAAGATTTCTCCCGCTTCCAGTAGCCTCTTCATAAAAATCATTGAAAAACTACTCTACACGCCTAGTATAAAATAGCTATTCTGCACGCTGCGATAACAAGGTTCCATCCCACATATGAATTCTGCATTTTAAATTACGGAAGGTTGTCATTGCTACGATGGACTGAAACATACAGAAAGTTCTAACGTTCCAATACATATATGAGAATAGAGCCTAAGAAAATTTAAAATGCCACTGATGTACAAGATGGAAAGTTGCAACGCAGTGTGCTACTGAAAGTGCAAAAAATAGCACACTAGACAGAAACCATTACAACGAGTTCATGGAAGCCAACCCACAAGATCATCAGTAAGAAAATGAAACAGCAACCTGTTCACGGAAGCCAATAAACTTGTAAAACAGGCCATCTTTGGTCCTGACTCCAAGCTGATAGGCCCTGGGGACTTTCATCCATGTCACTGACGTTAAATCAGATTTCTCAATCTCAATGGTCTTTCCTCCACCCTGTCTCTTCCATGCAAGACCTCCAGAATACACTTTAAACTGGCCGGGATTCTGCTTATGAGTAAGTGTCTCAGTGTTAGCAAACCATACAAATGGATCATAAGCTATTCAATAACATCCAGGAGGACATGTTTTAGCATCATAAATGGAAGGAAGACATTAACTTGCAGTATGAAACTTCTAAAGTACAGCAAAGGTGCCAAGCTACACAAAATGAACAAAGGACTCCAATCTATTTTCCAGTTTAGCTTCAAAACTCACAGAGGACTCCAATCTATTTTCTAGTTTAGCTTCAAAACTCACAGAGGATTCCAATCTATTTTCCAGTTTAGCTTCAAAACTCACAGAGGACTCCAATCTATTTTCCAGTTTAGCTTCAAAACTCACAGAGGATTCCAACCTATTTCCCATTTTACCTTCAAAGCTCACAAATGATTCCATTCTATTTTCCAGTTTAGCTTCAAAACGCCATTTACTGCATCTACCGCATCAGGGAGAAACCCTAAGTCCATAACCCCCAAACCCCTAGCATCAAAATTTCACCCAAAACTCCCAGCATAAACCAGATATACCCACGCCAAATCACGAAACCGAACAAATCAGAGTATCAAACACCTACAGCAAAGCACTCGTTTCAAACCAACATCCAGCAGAGAACCGCAGCCAAAAAAAAAAAAGCTAAAATCTGGCCTAATGCACCGTACGAACCCTAAAAAAACCCCAAACAACACGCACCCGCGAGTCCACGAGCTACAGGTTAAAATCCCCCACACCCCTACAGCTAATCAGAACGAAACCCTGGACATCCCAGCGCGGGGAGGGGAAAGGAATCTCACCGAGCCGGCGCGGCCGCCGAGGAGGATGTTGTTGAAGAGGTGGCCGTCCGTCATCTCCGCCGCCGCCGCCGCTTGCTACCCACGCGCAACTCCACCGCCCTCGATCTCCCCCTCTCCACTCTTCGCGCTCCGCGGCGAGGCGAAATTTGAGAGGCTCTGCTGCTGCGGAGGCGGCGGTGAGAGGAGGGAGCTCGTCGCGCCGCGTCTCCTATAGCCTACAGAGGCGAAGCATTCCCCTCACTGACAGCCCGGCCCCACCCCTCAGTGAAACAAAACATTTCCCTTCCACGTAGTGTGGGTCCCACATGACAGTGGAGCTCTTCGTTTTCTTCTTCTTCTTGCCCCTTCTCTTCTCGTCTTTCCCATCTCGCGGCGTCTGCGTGTCTCTCTCGATCTCTGGACGCGGTGCGGCGGCGGCGGCCATGGCGGACTACCACTTCGTGTACAAGGACGTGGAGGGGGCGAGCACGGAGTGGGACGACATCCAGCGCCGCCTCGGGAACCTGCCGCCGAAGCCGGAGCCGTTCAAGCCGCCGGCGTTCGCACCCAAGGTCGACGCCGACGAGCAGCCCAAGTCCAAGGAATGGCTCGACGCGCGGGAGCCCGACGAGCTGGAGGATCTCGAGGACGAACTCGACGACGACCGCTTCCTCGAGCAGTATAGGTATCGCCTCTCCTAGTCCTAGGCCTCGATCTTGTCCCCTTTCCTGGTTGATTATCCATGAGCAATGTTGCCGTCTTGTTCTTCCCGTCAATAGTTGGTGCGTAGTGGGGTGTTCTTTTTTTTCTTTGCCTATGATTTGATCCTACGAGCATGCTCTAACAGGGATAATTCTAGCAACCTGAATACCTGATCTGTTTCTCATTGTTTGATCTGGATTTGATGCTATATGCAATGTTTTGGTATGGCTGGAAGCTTATTTGTGTTGCTTTGCTGCGATTTGTTGATTGCAGGAGGATGAGGCTTGCAGAGCTCAGGGAAGCAGCAAAGGCCGCGAAATTCGGCTCTATTGTGCCTATCACTGGGTCCGATTTTGTCCGAGAGGTCTCGCAGGCTCCATCCGATGTCTGGGTTGTGGTCTTCCTCTACAAGGATGGGTATATTAGAATTCTATTATCAATGCTTTATTGCTCTTGCCTCAATGCTTATAAGGTGTACCATCCACGCGATGCTGCAGATCTGGTATGAGTATTTTTAGAACTATAGATATTTATCCAAGCGCATATGACTATAAGTCTCAGGATAAATTAATCTTAGATATTATTAGTACAGTAAGTCCATGCGTGGGCATGTACAGAATGGCTTGGCCTAGTTATTCAATGTGAATTGTGATATTAAAAAACAAGAATTGTGATAGATAGATAGATAGATTGTATAATATAGAAAAACTGGCAAGTTCCTAGACTAAAAGGAACTTGTTAAACAAAACATTTAGTAAGTTGAATGTTCCGTGGTGAAACAATTATAACCATTGATCTAATAGTTGACTAATTAGTTACTAAATATTTAAGTTCTTTTTTAAAAAAATCCATGGCAGTAAAATAAGTAAATGACTCTTATCTCGCTATATAGTTCTCTGTGTAGCCTAGTAAGGTGAAAACATATTTTCACATTGTACTGATACATCGATAATTTCTTGTAAGTAACTGCTCACAGTAAAAACCATAATACCAATCTAGCGCTGAAACCGTTCCCACATTATAATCTAATGGCTTGTAATTTGTTGGTGATGTGGCTCATAAGAAATCTTGGTTTGTAGTAAAAATATGAAGAGATATGCACCCAAAAAGGCAGTACTTTTTATTTCATATATATGAGAAGTTGAGCACATAGCACATGGAAGAGCAGTACTCCTTATTTCATATATATGTGTGAGCAGTTGAGCACATAGCTCGTGGAACTGAATTCATTGGAAAAGTTACTAAGGTAGCTTGAAAGATGATTCTTCTAGATGTAGGATAAGCACAATTTTATTGTTATTTGAAACCAGAATCTGTTTCATAGCTAGATATTTGACATTGATGAAATAGTTTCAAGGATAGTTTGACCATGGATACATGTGATTTCTGAACATGATATTCTCACTTTACACCCTTACTTGGATTCCCTTTTTGCTGGAAGATGAACATGACATTCTCACTTTGCACCTTACTTGGATTCCCTTTTTGCTGGAAGATGTTGAGCTGTATAGCCGATTAGCCCTTTTATCTTAGACTCTTCATTCTACATCCTGAAACTTCCATGAATTTATGTTAATAGTCCTTCCATTTTGTATGCGTTTTACTGTTTCCATGAGTTGCTTATAAGTTTTACAAAAGGTCATCTGAATTCATTAATAATTGAGGTGTTCACTATCTAAGACTTCTATGAATTTCATTGCAGAATACCAGAATGTGGGTTGCTTCAGACTTGTCTGGAGGAATTGGCTACAAGATACCCAGCAACTAAGTTTGTTAAAATCATCTCTACAGACTGCATTCCCAACTACCCAGATCGAAATGTCCCTACAATACTTGTGTACAATAACAGTGCTGTTAAAGGGACTTATGTCGGTCTGCAGAAGTTTGGTGGAAAAAGATGCACACCTGAATGTAAGTTATGCCACAAAATAAGCATCCAATATCTAATTTGGCATTAATCAGTTTAAGTTTCTCCAGTTATATTCTGTTGCACACCAGTAGATTCTGTAGGTCTATTTTAGCATTTCCATCAACCAGTCACAGGAGGCCATTCACATTTTTTTTCCTGGATACTACTGTTAGATGCCTTAATACAAGCAAAATCGTTGACAAATAAAAATGAACACATTTACGATTATGTGGACATCGACATCCAGTCCCTTTTTAAAATTTGTTTCATGTTGGCAAATAGTTGGTTGATGTCTGCCAAGCAATAGCATCTGTCACCATAAAAAAATTTCTTCCAATAAGAAATGACATGAATGTTTATTACTCGTTTGAATGGCGCAACATTTTTCCGATGTTTGCTTTCAACAAACCAAGAATCCCGGAGTTACTTCAATGTTATGAATTATCTCCATCTCCTTGTACTAAATCGCCACTCTCTGTTTCAGCTGTTGCATTGGCCCTTTGCCAGTCAGAGCCAGTCCTGAATGATGGGCAGAGCGGCGGTGATTCATCCCGGGACAATGTCATAGAAGGCGTTCGCAGAAAGTTCATCGAAAAGGTTGTCGCCCAGCATGAAGAGCGGGAGGAAGATGACGATAGCGACTAAAACATACTTTCTCCTAGTTTGTCTCAGTTCACTGATACTATTGATGATGTGGGTCAAGTTTTGCCTGAGTCACTAATTGTACTGTCTGTTCTGAAAATGCTGAAGTTGCTACCTCTACGATGAGCTGCAAAAACTCAGTTTCGGCAGTAGCTTGTTGTGGTACATGTGGTAAACTGGTAATGTATCCTGGTGTTCCTTGTAATGATTATTGAAGATTATTTGTGGCACTTGCAACTAAAATGAAAATGGATAAATTTCATGGGAAGTTGTTCAGTGTTCACTATGCATCACATTATGGTTCATTTCCTTTAGTACAAATTTTTGGACAAGCAAAAAAGAGGAAAAATAAACTTGGAGAAGTTGTTGATGATGATGAGCAAAGCAATTGGTGATGGGTCGGCGCCGCTCATGGAGCAGCGGCCCTTGGGCGCGTCCTGACGCGAGCGTAGATGATGACGGCGCTGGCGAGGATCCACGGCGGGAAGACGGCGTTGACCACCCTCGACGACCGCAGCGGCTCCGGCACCCCCTTNCACCGCCACCATCACCGCCGGCACGAGCACGCCGGCGACGATCACCGACGCCGGCTTCGTCCACGACCCCTACGCCGCCGCCGCAAGAAACAGAAGAAAAAGATGAGCGAAGTTAAGTTAGAAAGGGGGAGGCGGCCGGGTGCTACCTTGGGCTCGCCGTCGAGGGCGATGACGGCGCCGTCGCGGAAGGGCACGGCGGAGCAGCCGCCGGCGACCGGGCCGGGCCGGATCCGGAGGCCGCGGAGGGAGGCCTCGGGCTTGAAGGCGAAGAGGGCCCGGAGGCCGTGCTCCGCCTGGATGGCCCGGACCTGGAGCCGGTCGCGGCGGGGGGCCACCAGGGCCGACCGGAAGACGGCGACCGGGCCGGCGCCTCGCCGGTAGAGCCGCAACCTCCACCGACGGGTCGTCGCGAGGGCTCGCTGCCGGCTCGAGTAGCGGCCGGGGTTAGCGGCGACTCCGGCGGCGAGGCCACTTGGTCCGCCATTGGCACCTCCAGTTACTGCTCTTGCCACCTCGTTCTGGGTTGCGGTTTACTGAAAAGAAAGAAAAAAAATGATGCTTACGCTGTGACAATAATAAATGAGAAAATTTGCTACAGGATATTCAAAATTTGTATAATTAGTCAGAAGACACTGTAAAATAATGTCACTGCTGATGTACACTGTATAATTTGTGTAATTACTATAGAATATCCGAGACAATATTTATCATTCCCGAAGAAAAAAAGAGAGAGAAATATAAAAATATAAAATTGCCCACGTCCTCAGCTATATCTAACCGTAAAGAAAATAGAAGAAGAAGAAAAGAAATAGTTGTGGATAAAACTCAAATATATTTGTCTTTAACCATTAAAAACAACGGGGCTATTGCATTCTTACGTTTGTTTTAAATTTTAATTATGATTTTATCTCTTTTTTTATTTTTTACCCTTGTTTTTTAAAAGGAAGGAGAGTTTTGCCAACAGCCCGTTTAACAGTGTTAAGTTGGGCACGAAAAGATAATTATACCTTACTTGACATTGAATATTTGCCCCTACTTTTGGACATTGCTTGTGTTTCTACGCCATCATTTGCAGAATTTTGTACATAAAACATGCAACAGTTTGAACTGGAATTTTGTGAAATAAATCAAATATCAGCACTCTCGTTTGCAATTGCATGCATGAATAGATCATTGTAGTACGCCATCATTTGCAGATAGGTAGTTAAAAAAAGGAAAAAAAACAAGAAGGAAAAGTGGGAGGTTGCCTGTGATTGCGTCGCCTGTATTTGACGGACACTCACTCCTTGGCTGCAGCCTCCACTGCTCCACCCCGCTAGGCGTGGCTGCCGCTTCCCACGGCGGTGCTGGCACTGTTGCACAGCCGCACGCTGAAACATCTGTGACCCCGTTTTTAATTTTGATAATTAATAACAAGCACTAATTGTTGACTAACTATTTTATTTGAATGATATAATTGAATTAGAATCACATGATGTACATGCTATGGATGATCATCCGGATTAAAATTGATGACACAAAACGATAGAACAAAGACAGTATATCTAGTGTTTTATTTTTAATCGATCGAGGAGTTGCACGATCGAACTTTTGCTATGTTTATTTCTAGCTTTGTCGTATTATCAAGAGGAGTAATGACCTTGGTATAAAGATGATAAAAATGTCACATTAGGTCATTTGCATCAACACTTGTTTTTGCCAAACTTTTCTTCTAGTTTGTCTGGCAGTGGTCGGTCTGACCGTGGGAGCTATACTGGTCTAACCGGCATGCCATAGCAGGTCTGATCGGACCGGGCTCGATCTGACCGGGCGACCGGGGAGTCGGGAGACTAACCTCAGCTTGATGATCCAAAACCGTCAGAGCCAATGTTGGTCTGACCGGAGCCGACAACGGTCTGATCGGCCTGCCTTCGCCAGTGCATTAAATGCATGGTCTGACCGGCCACCCTATGGCAGTATGACCGGCAGGCAACTGAGGTTGGGGATTTCAACCCCAAAGGCTAGTTTTTATTGGTGTGGGTATAAATAATCCCCCACCTGTAGCAAAGGGGTTCTCTTGGCACTTGCTTCACTTGCATACACCTCTTGTATTTACTCTCACAACATTTGAGCTTTAGTTCATTCATTGTTGGTATTTGTCGGTGACATGGGACCGGGGGTATCATGACTAGGGGCCTGGGTAGCCGCGGTCACCCACGTGTCCCGACCCTCTCGGGGGGGGGGGGGGGGGGCCCGGGGGGGGGGGGGGGGGGCCGCCCGGGGGGCCCCCCCCCCCCCCCCCGGCCCGCCGGCCCCCCCCGCCGATGGCGCCGTCACCACCGGCGGCGGCGCCGAACGAGACGCGGCGGCCGCAGGCGACCTCGAGCAGCACGGCGCCGAGGCCGAACACGTCGGACTCCCGCGTGGCGCGGCCGGTGTGGAAGCACTCCGGCGCGATGTAGCCCATCGTCCCCGGCACGCCCAGGATCTCGGTGTAGGAGGTCTTGTCGGAGTCGAGGGCGCGGGCGAGGCCGAAGTCGCCGAGGCGGGCGCCGAAGGCGGAGTCCAGCATGATGTTTGACGGCTTGATGTCGCGGTGGATCACCCGCTGGTCGTACTCGTGGTGGAGGTAGTTCAGCGCCGCCGCCACGCCGCCGACGATGTTGTACCTCTGCTCCCAGCTCAGCACCGCCGCGCCGCCGAAGAGGTGCTTGTCCAGGCTGCCGTTGGGCATGTAGTCGTACACCAGCAGCAACACGCCGTTCTGATGGCACCACCCTGTACTCGAACACGATCACCATGAACACAAGCTAGTTGTCTTCTCTGACTCCGGCAAGGAATAATTTCTCACTCACCGCGAAGGCGGACGAGGTTGCGGTGGCGGAGGCGGTTGATGATGCTGAGCTCGGCGAGGAAGTCCTCCTGGCCCTTGGTGTTGGCCGCCGAGAACTGCTTGACGGCCACCTCCACGCTCTCGCCGTCGTTATCGCCGGCGACCATAGCCTTGTACACCACGCCGTAGCCGCCCTGCCCGAGCTTGTTCTTGGCGGCGAAGTCCTCCGTCCCCTTCCTCAGCTCCGTGTAGTCGAACTCCTTGGGCGTCCCGGCGAGGCTTCTCAGGTTGACGCTGCTCTTGTTGAACTTGAACGCCGACGACGACAGCGACTCCGGATCGTCGCCGACTCTGCGCCTCCTCTTCTTGATGTACAGGAACGCCATCAGAGCGCCGGCGGCGAGCGCCACGACGCCGCACGGCACGCCGACGCTCATCCCCAGCCTCCACCGCGGCTGACCGCCGCCGGAGCTGCTGCCGTCGTCGAGCAGCTCCACCGTCATGTTCCACATGTGCAGGCAGTTAAGCTGGAACTGCGTGCCAGTCGACGCGGAGAAGCCGAAGTAGGCCTTCTTGGCGACGACGGCGGAGAGGTCCAGCGGCGCGTCGAGAACCGGCGACGGCGGCTTGGGGCTGGGCACGCCGTCGTCGGACCTGGCCATGTACATCCACACGTGGCGAGACGTGCCGTTGTAGTCGACCCAGACGAAGAAGTTGCTGGCGTTGGCGGCGCCGAGCTTGATGCCGAACGGCGCGAGCGGCACGGCCTTCACCGACCGAACGCCGTTGACGTCGAGGCCGACGTGGTTGTCGTCGGGGTCGTACCCCTGCCTCACCGTGTCGAGCTCCAAGGCCACGAACCGGTTCGCGGCGTCGCCATCGGTGGACGCGTTCGTGAGGCCGAGGAAGCCGCCGTAGCTGCCGGGAGGCGGCGGGTCGAGGCCGGACGCCACGACGAACGCGACGCCCTCGCCGGGGACGCTGGTGTTCGTCCGGAATATGTTCACCCTGAAGACCATGTTGAACGACGCGACGTAGGTGGCATTGCCCGCACCGGCAGCCGGCGGCGACCAGAGCGTGAAGGGGGAGGAGAAGAAGACGCGGCCGGTCTGGTTGACGAGGTAGCCGTCGGCGCTGTTGCTGCTGTCGGGGGTGATCTGGAGGGCGCCCTGGCTGATGCTGGCGTTGTTGAGCACCGTCAGGTTGGCCGGGAGGTGGAGCAGCACGTTGGCGAAGCTGGGGAAGGAGTAGGTGACGAACCGCTTGCCATCGCGGCCGACAGAGGTGGAGGTGGTGGTCTGGGCGACGGCGCGGTGGACGCGAGAAGAAGAGATGGCGATCGAGACGAAGAGGAGGAGAAGGGTTTGATGCAGTGCCATGGACATGGAGTAGAGTTTGCTCTGTTGGGACTTTCGGTGAACTGGAAGAGTAGCTATGGCTGCTTCCACCCTTTTGTACGTGTGATATTTGGCTTGTAGCCTTGGGCTGTGGGTCCTTGTTACGACCAGATCACCAGACAAGTTAAAGCTCCAGACAGTATATATAAAGTTTTTAATAAAATCAGAGCAGTCCACGTCTTCCTCGCCTCTACTGCATGCTCGAAACTTTCAAGTCTTACTTTCAACTTGAAACTGCTACAGTATTACTCCATCCGTTTCGTTTTGTATGACGTCGGTATGCAATTGAAAAGTGTTCTTTTTGTATGACGCTGTTGTACATCGTTGAATCAGAATTTCAAGTTTGCCCCTGCGTCGTGAACTCCCATAACAGATGTCGCTGGCAGCGGAACATAGAACAGCTGTAATGTGTAGAATATGTCGTGTGCATGAAAGGGTTAAGCTACCTGTCTCTTTGCAGCTGGAACCCATATTGATCATGCATGATCAACTCCTGTTAAATCAGCCTAATTAAATTTAATTTGGTTTGGTTTGATTTTTAATTTAGTGCAATGCAATTCCAATTTAAATTGAAATTTACACAAGATTTAAGAAATATAACAGTACCACACAATCTTGTTCGTCTTCAAGTATTGTATTTGATAACTATCTGGGAAAAAGAATCAAAGATTCTGCATAGAATGACTGCACACACAAGCAACTACTTTCTCAGAAAAAAAGAGAAAAAAAAAAGAAAGCCTCGAATTCATTCTGTTCATATCATTTCCAACCATACCTGGGGTACAACATGTACAGTTTGTACAGTGTGAAATTTTTAAATAAACATATGTGGTTTAATTTGGTTTGGTTTGTCACTCTTCATGCTCCGCACAAGTTAAACATAAAGGTAAAACTACAGCCTATTCTAAGCAAAAATACTGCACACAATCTGCTATAGCACCAAAAGACGTCCCCCTTCCAACCCTCCCATTTCAATGCTGTCAAACCAAGCAGAATGGTAGAAACTTCGAAGGATGGAAATATCAATGGCAAAACTAGTAGTATAGTGTACCGAATAATTAGCAAATATTTCCTCATAGTAATTTAAATGGTATGCAGGACAATAATAGCACCTTCTTGCTAAGACAACTTTCACCAGCAATTTCAAATCAGCAACATCAGCACCAGCAATTTCAGATATCAGCAACAGTAGCAACACCAGCAATTCCAGATCAGCTTAGCAGCAATTTTAGATCAGCACCCAACTGCAGCAAATTCAGACCAGCACCATGCAGCAGCAAATTCAAATCAGCAACAGCAGCAAGAAATTCATATAAGGTATCTGCCATAGTCCTGAAAAGGAGTAAAATGAATGCCACTAATCAGCACACATCAAACAAGTTAGGCTATGAGTATTTGACCTGAAAGCACATGAAGCGATTTTCATGAAAATAAAGCATAACCAAAGTAGTTTACCTGAGATAAATGTTAGCATCATTTACCAACTCAGCATCACAGGTTAATTGCAAAGGAAGACGCTCTTGCTTTTCAAGCAATCCTTTGTTGATGTGTGGAACATGATATGAGTTATCGCCGTATTTTCTTATGACTTCTTTCATGCATGCATGAAGAGTTAAGAAAATTCTATTTGCCCGACTCACTGGATAATTTTGAAATGCCTGTTCCACGACGGCAACAAGTTCTTCAATTGTTTTTGATGTTATTTTATACTGGATGGATTGAATGGAGTTAAAAAAGCCTAGATCCAATATGTTCTTATCTGGTGAGTATGCTAGCTGGCATACAATTCTGATGTCGAAACCATCTTGCTTAGCAGCCTCACGAAACAATCTTTCATCAGGTGAAATATAAGGCCGAGCATTATCTTGTTGGATGAATATAGGTTTGCCAGCGTCTTGATGCAACCACTTAGCACGAACAGCAGGCAAAACCTTATCAATCATGAATTCTCAAACGACATCCTTTGTGATTGATGCAATAGCCTTCATCTCCATCGTCCCTGCAGGACGATTCACACTAGATCTCTTAGCTACTGTGTATCTCACACAAGGGAAACATCCGATTTTTCCATCAAAAGTACAAGTGCCACTGGAGTCAAACCTTGGTTGAGCAAGAGCAGTCAAGACCATTATTTTTGGGATATAATTCTTGTTATGACAGGTCCTTGTAGGTTGGACATCTGTATAGTACCTCTCCGTCTTCCTTGTGATATTGAACCATTTTTCATCAATGAAGATAAAATCAAACAATACTTTGAAGACTGGATCATTAGGCACACTCCTTGGGTTGAGCATTGATAAGCACTACTTTAATTGCTCAATCTTGTTCTTGTCTATCAAAAGGGGCTTCATGGCAATTGAGACACGCTTTATATCACCTTTTTTTTCATTGTGTACCTTGCTTGTGCTAACGCCAAATTGAGTAGCCACGTCTTTAATTGTTGTAAGGCTTGACAGCAGGAGATCTTGAAGCGTGGACACATCCACCTCGATCTTCTTGCAGTCACACCTGAACCTTCCACTCGTAACATCAACTGAAATACCTTGATCTAGACAACTTTTTCCTTTTTTCCAGATACGGTGCACTGTCCTAATAGGTACTAAGAATTCTACTGAAACTTGTTTTGTCTCATGGCCCTTCAAGTTTCCATTTCTCGCCTTTGCTAGCACGACATCAAAAATTGCTCTTTGTTTGTCATTAGGCACGACATTCCTACGTGCATTCTCTAGAGCATCTGGACCACCATCAGGATCAAGGCACTCTCTACATTCTCTAGAGGAACTGGACTAGATTTAGGATCAAGGCCACTCTCTGCATTCTCTAGAGCAACTGGACTAGCATTAGGATCAAGGACACTATCTGTATTCTCTAGAGCAACTGGACCAACATCAGGATCAAGGCCACTCTCCGCATTCTCTTCGTCCGGTTCCACATTTAAATCGATATGAAGCATTCCTCTATGAGCAGATGGTGATGTGTGATGTTTTACTGAAGGGGACCTTGGGGACCTTAGTCATGTTCCAGGTAATAGTATCCTTGGCGACAATAACATTCTGCTCAATGGGGATATGAAAGCTGGTATGCTCACACAAGGAGATTTCCTCTTCTTGCCTCTTTGCCCTCCTTGAACTTTGCACACACCTTGTGTAACCCTGCAGGAGCAAAAATAATGAATAATTTTAGAAGATTTATGTTGCGTACAAGAGTAAAACAAATCTGAACTCAAAACAATTGCACAGCTATGCAGGCTTCTGAATTTTGAATCATGCTATGCTTCTAACTAATTTGACACTAATATACATCTATGAATTCTCTGTTCCGAGAAACAACATTTAACTGCTAGCTCAAAAGTCAGAAGTGTTATTAGAACGTTTAGAACTCTGATTAAAACAAGGGGTAGTGCCAGCAAGTCTTAAACCTGAATTTAATAAATAAAAGTAAGGCTCCTGCAGATTTTAGATAAATAACATCTTGAAGTTCATATGACAGTAACACTCCCACCAGTTTTTGGTGTACCAATGACTAGTACTCCAATAGAGTATCAACTGTGCTGGTTTGCAATGCTACCTTTCCAACAAACTTTATATATGTAGCCCAACCAAAAGAACAGGGGTGTAATTGTAAAATTTATGAACAAGTATACTTCTCCGAGTTTGGAAAACATGTTCTAAGTTCAAACAATGTTCAGTTTGGACAAGAACTTACAACTGTAGTTCAAAACTGATATCGATAGGCTGCAACCAAACTGCGTAGACTGCACTGACATCACAAGTTCAGTTCATTTATGTTTAGTTGAAGAGCTCACCTAAGGTTATCTTTGAAACTTTTTCTAGATTGCAAGATCAACCTAAGCATCGAATTGCATCATGAATCACTTCCTAGGACCGAAAGAGAAGCTACAGATGGTAAAGAGAAGACGAACCTCGGGGAGAGAGCAATAGAAGACGAAGCTGCACCGGCCTGCGAGGCATTCCTCTGTGTGGCTACGGCTGCCATTGGTGGATGGCAAGGATAATGACGGACTCATCCGAGGCGGCGAAGGGAACGACACCGTGGTATCCGATGACCATCCACTGCCGCCGCTGCCCTGTGCTGCCTTTTTCCATGGAGTGATGAATTGGCGCCGCTTGCGCGCCCCGCCCTCCTCCATGATCACCCCGCTTCCATGGCCTTCGACCACCAGGGTCATCCGGCGCAGCATGGTGGAGCAAGTTGGGGTGGTTCATTGTGAGCATAATGTAGTGGCATCCTTTTCTTTTTTTTTTTTGCCCAAACCTGAAGAGATTCATAACAACAAAATTCAGAACAACAATGGTTGCATTTGATCTAGCAAAAATTAGATAAGTACAAGCAGAAAGCACTAAAAGAAATGGACGAGCCATGCCATGTGCCTCTTTCTAGGTCCCCATTTGACTGTACCCTTGACAAGTGCACTCCCATTGAACTAATGGCTGAAAAAAAGATGACATCCCTTTCTTGAGGTCAGTGGTGTATAATGAGGTGCCTTCTCTCCCAATCATATACTCCCAATGCCATGCTAATTGATGATAAAAGGTAAGTATTCTAAAAAGTTCTACTTCCATCAGCAATGCAATTGGACATTTGAATGGGCATATTGCATCAGCAGCAGCAGTATTATCCAAGATACTCTGAATTCAAGCCCGCACCAATGCATCAAAAACAGATTCGGCCATGTCCAACAGATGCAGTTGAAAGCTCACCTCAAGACTCAGTGGCTAACCTAACAGGCGGGCATGGTGGTTCAGCTGAACTAACCCCCCACCCCAAAAAATCTCCTTGGAGCGAACAACTATCTATGGTTAGGCGAAGAGAGAAGCTTTTCTAGATCTAGAAGAGAAGCTAAGGGTTAAGGAGACAGAAGATGTGGGAAGAGAGGCATGAGAAGGGAGTATGTGCGTACGTGTGTGCTCACCGGCGAGGGGAAGCAAGATGCCGGTGCCGCTGCCCGCGGGGTGGGCGGGGACGGCGCTGCTCAGCGGTGGGCGGGCGAGGAGACAAGAGGGAGTCGAGGCCGAGGGGACACATGAATGGGGAGATCGAAAGGGCAAAACAGTAAAATCACTACATCCTTAATTTTATCAAACCTGTCGGAAACGACATACAAAATGAAACGGAGGGAGTACTTTCAACTAATTATAAACATTTGTTTTTTTGCTAATCCTACCATCGACAGAAAATGTGAGGAGGAGAGCTCGCTTTTTTTGGCAGTTGGGTGTGCTTTGAGATTCGTGCTGGTAGGGAGGGGAAAAATAGTGTGCGCGCGGGTGGGCATCGAATTTAACTCGCCACCTTTCATTCACACGCCAGCCATACTAACAACGTGCACCACTGCATATTTTTTATTCTTACTCCCTCCATCCCACAGAGGAGGTTGTTTTACTCGTTAGCAAATGTCCCAAAATGCTTGACGCTATACTCCCTCTTTAGCAAATACTAACGCAGAGGAGTGGGGACATCTAGTACTCCTGTCGAATCATTTTGTGTCACACGATTTTTCCCCCAAGCGCTACCTTATCCTCTCCTCTCATGTTCTCTTCTTCTCCATTGCTCATCACTCGCATTCTCTCCTTCCCCCACACCGCTTCTCCCTCCCATCAGCACGCCGCACCAACCACCATCCAGTTCCCCCATGAGCAAGCCACATCCAACAACGACAACATGTTCAGTGGTGGCGACAATGCGGAGAGTGCCATCAGTGGTTGCGGTGGAAACCCTAGGGCTTGCAGTGGCGGCAACCCTAAGGGTGGTGGCGGAGGTTGGATTGTGGTGGCGACAGTAGAGGGTTGCGAAATGCCTCCTAGATGCATGTTCTAGAATGGCGTCAAGATATGTGGTACTCATGATTATCCAGCTATTTATTGGAAGAAGGCAATAATTTTGTTCTGGATACACAAGATGGGTCCGACGATGACCAGTTCGAGTTCATCCCTGATTCCGATGATGAAGGCATCGACTACCAGTTTCTCCTTAGAAAAGGAGTTTGTGCCCAAGATTGAGTTCCAAGATTGTGGGGAACTGGAGGAGACGGGTGGTGGGGTTCATGATTGTGGGAAAGCGGAGGAGGATGGTGGTGGGATTCAGGATTGCAGCGATGCGGAGGAGAAGGGTGGTGGGATTCATGGCAGTAGCATCATAGCGCTCTTACATGATGGAGGGATACAGCCTGCTGCCCGGATGTGCGGGCAGCGGCTTCGAGGCATGTGGTTTGATCGTAAATCAGGCTGCTTATTAGAAGAAGGAAATAATTTAGTCTTTGATAGCTAGGATGGGCCCAATTTGGATGAGTACAAGTTTTGATTTGGATGATCAAGGCAGTGACTTCATATTTTAAGATTGGTTTGGCGACTTTGTGCCCAAGAAAAGTTGCACGATGGTGTTGCAATGGAGGGGAAGGGAGGTGGTGAAATTGGCGAGCTTATGAGCTGCAATGTGGCTTGTGATGTGGGTGGAGTCATCTCCACAGTGACCAAAGCCTCCTCTTCATCAGATGCTTCTTACCCACCATGGTGCCAACCATGGTGCTGGACCAAGCAAGCACTTCGTGGTGGAGTCCAATAGTAGCGAGCAAAGCAAGGCGTGCGTTTTTGAGGAAAAAGTTTGACATGAAAATTGGGCCATATTGGACGAATAATTGCTAGTTTTTGAAAATATTAAGCCTAGTTTTCCATTTGATCAATTGTGATAATAGAAAAAAAAGATTAGCTTGAATATTTTGGCCATCGTAGGACTGTGCTTGACATGAATATTTGGATGGAACAAAATTCACATTAGAAAACCTGTTCAGATCAATGTACTATAGTTGACATGAAAATTTGGCTCCTTTAGACCCTGAATATGTCTAGGTTAGCTAGATAAAATTCAACTGCACTAAATAAATGATCTTGTGCAAGCGCTGGGCGTAGAGTGTACTGATCACTACTATTAAATTTCTGTAGCTTTCAGATTTGATTTGTTTTCATATATGTTCAGGAGGTGTCCATCCATTCATGCCCAGCAACAAAGAAGATGCCCAGTTTGTAGGTGTTGACCTTTCACCTTTGGGGTTATTCACAGGAAGAAGAATATGATCCTTTGGTGACACCAAGTTAGAAATGCTTCGCCTATTGATCCTAGGTTGTCTTTCTCTTGCAACTCTTGTATCCGTTTCTTCATTTCAGCTAGCTCATTTGCTGCCATATGGTAAGGTCGCTTGGATATAGGTGATGTCCCTGGGACTAGATCAATGACAAACTCAATGTCCATATGTGGTGGCATGCCTGGCAACTCTTCTGGGAAGACATCTAGATATTCTCTAACGATAGGTACCTTCTGTAACTCAGAAACTTCCATGTGGTGCACTAAGGCTCCTTTCCAATGGGGATTAACTATGGCTGTGAAATCCACTTTCTCTCCTTTAGAGTTTTCTAAGGTGATAAATCTACTTCCACAATCTACCACTGCTTTGCTGTTGTGCAACCACTCGATCCCTAGGATGACATCAAGCTGAGGTGTATCTAATATAATCAAGTTAGCAAAGAACTCTACACCCTCTATTTCCAATCTTCACTCTAGGAAAATCGGTTTGGGTTCTCATCTCTGATCCCGGTGTTTGAATAAGCAAGGAACACTTAAGAGGGATAGTAAGAAACTGATGTTGAGAAGCAAAAGACTGAGAAACAAACGAATACGAAGCTCTAGAATCCAATAAAACTGTTGCAGGTATTGAGTTTACGAGGAACTTACCCAGAACAACGTCCATAGAGGTTTGAGCTTCCTCTGCAGTGACATGGTTCACATGTCCTCTAACGACAGTCTGCTGAGTTACTGATGTAGCCTGTGGTGCTGCTCCTGGTACTGGCGTCTTGACTGGGGTGCTTCCCAAGTTGAACTTCACTGGAGTAATGTTCTTGGGCTAAGGGCAATTGTTGGTGAGATGGTCTGATTTTTTGCAGTTGTAGCAACGATGAATAAATGCTTGACATCCTGCACCTTGCATGGTCTGAGTGGAAGTAGCTTGATGAGATGCCTCAGTTTCTAGAGGTGGTGTTTGTGGGATAGTCCTGAACTTTGGAGCAGCTGGATGACGGTTGTTGTGTTGTTGAAACACTCCACGCGGCATCTGGTTTAGACCACTTGCTTTCTGGTTCATCTTGCGCTTGCGGTCTTCACCAAGCTTCTCGTGTTCCTCTTCCAACACCAGGGTCTTGTTCACCGGGCTCTGGAAACTACTAAAATCATGAGCAACCAGTCCCACCTTGAGACCAGAATTGGGATCTTTCAAGAAATGCTTGTGGCGATCTGCATCTCTAGCAATATCTTTTGGTGCGTAGTTGGCAAGAGTAGTGAACTGTGTCAGGTATTGCTGCATTGTCTTGTTATCCTGCTAAAGAGTATGAAATTATTCCTTCTTTAGCTCCTTGATGCTAACAGGGATATAGTAATCACGAAAAGTTGTACAGTATTCCTCAAATGTGAAGGCTTCAGGGTCATCCAAGCCTTCCCTGAGGTTCTCATACCAGTCTTGGGCAGCTCCTTCCAACTATTGGATAGTGAAATAGACTTTCTCTCCATCTAAGAACTGAGTGATGTCCAGCTTGCGTTCCATGGTACACATCCAATCTTCTGCATCAAACGGAGTACCCATTCCCTTGAAGGTAGGTGGCTTGGTGCGTAGAAACTTGAACATCTTGCTCCGTGGAGGTGAAGCATCTTGGAGTTGTTGTTGCTACTGTCGCTGTTGGTTCTGAAGTTGTTGCATCATCATCCTTATGAGCTCGGTTTGGGCCTGCATGAAGACTTCAAAATTCTATTGATTCACATGGGGTGCTTGAGGCGGTTTTTGACTGGTGGCGTGGGCATCGGTGTTCTCATGCTCTCCACCATGACCTCCAGTCCTAGTGTTCACCATTTGTTCAACATGTGACTGGTTAGAAGGGAGTACTAAGAAGAAAAGAACAACTCTAGGAAAAAGGTAACTNCACCTAACCGCATTTATAGCGGATCAGACGAGCGCACCACGCCGCATTTAATGCGGCGCAGCGCACGCTTATCCGGTCCGTGACCGGTCGCGGTGTGTGACCGGTCACAGACCGGTCAGATCGCGGGTTAGGTGGCGACAGGCGGCCGGTGGCACGCCTCGCCCCGTCCCGTCAGAATGATGAGAGCCTCCTGGCTCTCGTCACTAGCCGGAGCCGGCGTGCTAACTCCTGGAGTTGGTATGTCAGTCCCGGTCAGATCCAATCCAGACTTCAGCGCAGGCGTGGCAAGGAAGTCGCTGGCCATTGAATGAAGGTTGAAACGGGCGTCCACCGGGAGAGCTGGCGAGCGGGGCAGAAGGCGTGTACCATGCCTGTCAGAGGTCACTTCCGGCTGTAGACTAGCCCTCATTGTAAAAAGAATGTTTCCTTTCTTAGGCAGCGAGAGGCCCATGTGGTGACCCCCGATCAGATAAAAGGAGGCCCAGGCCTAGGAAAGAGAGGGAGGCGAGCAAATAGGCTCAAAAGACGGAACTCTCTTTGTATTGTTGGAGACCCCCAGATCCACCAGAACACAGGAGTAGGGTGTTACGCTTCTCAGCGGCCCGAACCTGTCTACGTCGCCCGCGTCTTGTGCGTTTCCTCTCTCGCTGACGTTCCTCAAATCGAGGGCGAAGAACCTCACTTAGCGCCCCCGGCCGAACCGGCAAAGGGGGGCCCGCACGGTCTCCCGGTGAGGAGCCTCACGCTCCGTCAGTATTGGAGGGTTGATTGAGCCAAGACAAGTGCATTGCTTCATTATAAAGCTAGTGTGGCACTTGATCATCTCTAAGTCAGGTCATTGCTTGTTACTCCTGGAGGCTGCCTCCTCCTAGATGGCTTGGAGGAGTTGCCCAGTGACCTCCCCGAACAAATTATGGAGAAGGCCCGGTGTTGGTTGTGGGTGGTTTGGAGTTCACCACCTTCGAAGTGAAGGAAGAACTACCCTAGTGATCGACGCTTGGGTAGTCCACTTCAAGGCCAGCTCTCACCTTGCCTACCCTTTGACAAAGGGGTTCGGTGGCTTTGTGGTTTGAGCGGTGAAGTTGGGCTCGCCTTAACGGGGACGTAAAAAGCCAGCGAGTTTTCGAACCTCGGGTGAACATTTTCTTTTTTTGTCTCATTTACTTATTGCATTTACATTTGTGTAATTTACATTTATAGAGACATACTTTAGCCCATATCACTTTAGGATTGCAAAACATAATCTAGTTGCTTAGTTAGTATCATCCCTCACCAAGTTTAGCAACTTAGGTTAGTTTTGATTAGGTGACATTTACTTTATTAATCGCCTATTCACCCTCTCTCTAGTTGACATCTCGATCCTACACACGCTCACCACCGGCATTGTGACAGGCCGTCAAGACGTCCTATCGTCATAGCGTTGGGCTCTTCTCCGCTTAACAGACTCGACCGATTGGTGAAGTATAGCCATCACCCGCTTGCTCGCCTCGCGAAGCCGCTACCTACCTCGTCACGCAGAATCGCGGCGTCTACTCGCGTCGACGAACCACCGTGGCCATTTCGCGTTGAGCCAACGCCTTCGCTTGCTTGCTTGCCTTGCTGCTCTAGCTCATCGGAGCCACCGCTGCCACCTGCTGTCTCCTCCGGATTTGGGGGTGGGGAACTTTTTTGTGGGGGAGTAGGGACGCCGCACACGAGGCAGGGTGTAGAACTATAAACTCATATTTTATAAATTATTTTTCTATTTTCATTTGTACTTTTTCTTTAATTCAATATTATGGGATCCACTTAACTATCATCCATATTAGGGGCAAACGATGCCTTCATTTCAATAAAGCGGGGGTAAAATCATAAATCCTAAAAAAGTGAGGGCAATATCATAATTGAGCTTAAAAGTTGAGGCATAAATACAATTGTCCCAAAAATGAATTAAAAATAAACTTGTATGATAAAATCTTCAAATTGATTCTATAACTAACTTTTAAAATATAATTTTTGACAACAATAAGCTAAAAATAAAGGTTGGGAAGCTTGGAGATCCACCATTCGGATGTGATCTTGTAATTTGCATGTTGGGGATTTAATTTTCAGATGGCGTATTAAGATTCTTACCGAATAAAACAGAGAGAAGAAGGGGTGGAGCGTAATTGACTGGAGGGGGTTCCTAGGCACCCAACCCAATTTTGAAATTTAGTGCTTAACCCTAAGTTTCACGGAAGAAGTCCACTTTGACTTCCTCAAATATAGGTCGAATCTAATTCGGATCCTTCACTTGCAAAACCTGGTACAACAACTCCTTCAACTATTACAAAACCAGGTACAATGACTCCTTCAACTATTACAAAACAACTCCTACAACAGTATTGAGGGTGATATTGGCTGACGTGGCATGTTGACCATAGTAAAAACACTGAGTCAGCAAAAAAATATATTTTGTGAGCCTACATGTCATCCTCACTATTCCTCTCTTTCTTCCTCTTTCCTCTCTCTCCTCCCTCTCCCCCATCGGCAGTCGCGAGGAAGGGAGTGGTGGCAAGAGTGCGGGGGGCTGGAGATGGTGGAGCGGACAGAGACTTAGGGGCACATCGTGTACGACTTGTGGGTGGAGCTGTTAGGGTAATGGATACGGTATACCTATTATACATGGGTTAATGGAATACGGCAATACCATATACCTAATAGTATACAGGAAGGTGTCCTATAATTAAGGAAATACGACAGATAAAGAAGGGAATTATCTCCTCGGATTAGAAGGTGTCAGAGTCCTTGTTGGAGGAGATAGAGTATCCTTAGGCCCGTATCTTTTTCTATCTGTCTGAGGTCTACTTGGAGAAGAAGATGATCTACACTATAAATACAAGACCCTCTCGTCCAAGGAAGGGCATCGAATTACAACCATAGCCACCAGCCATAGTGAGAAGCAATCCGGAGGAAGCCGAAGCCATATTCGCCGATTAGGTCTCATCGGGCCGTTCTCGAGAGATCCTAGTCGGCGGATTAAATAGGTTGTTCTTTCCCATATTGTGATCTCTGTGGTATCCCCATCCATAATCCATATAAACTGGAGTAGGGTTATTACCTTTCGAGGGGCCTGAACCAGTATAAATCATTGTCCCTGTGTGCTTGATACATTCTTGCTGTTAACTCCAAAATTTAATAAGCCCGAAGTCATCATCGGCTTAGGAATCATATCGGTTTTAGAGTCCTGGAATTAGCCGATGGACATATCAAGTTGCGAGCAGTTGGATTCTTGATGGATTCGGTTAAGGAAATTAATCAATTAAAGAAAGCTTATCTAGAAGAGACCGAGTTCAAGGAGGATGAAGCATGACAAGTTATCTATTAATTAGGCAGAGTCAGTTAGTTTCCTTTTACTTTTAAAAAAGATTGTTTAGAGTCCGAATAGGACTTGTATCTTTTACTTTATCTTTAGAAAAGTTTGTGTCTTGTTCAATAAGGACTAGTATCTACTCATGCGTATAAATATGTACACCACCTGGGGTCTATGTAAGATTTCTCACGATCAATACAACTACTCTCGGCGCATTGCCATCTTCTTTCCCGAGGTTTTTATTTATCAACCGGCGAAACTTGGCACCTAACGCGGGACTGCATTGGCTTTCGATCTCCGGCGAAGGGGTAAGTCCTACATTTCATCAGCCCTGACAATTGTATCAACTACATTGGTGTTGTTCAAGGCTGCATCGCTTCAACCTCTTAGATCGCTTTGGTTCGTTTGATATATTTGCCTACCTATTTATCATATATCTTAGTTAATCTAAATCGATTATTCAATTTACTTGTATCGGTCAGATCTTTTCTAGGGTTTTGCCGATATCGACTAAATTGTTTTGTCGATCTAGATTAGCTAAGGTATCTACCATCCTGAAAATCAGTCGAAGGCTTGATTGTCTAGATAGTATGCATATTTTCATACTATGCGTTGCATCAGCCCTAGTCATGCTTAGAACCATAATCTCTAGTCTGCTTTTTGATTGCCAATAAGGGTTTCATCGAGGTTTCAGTCAATGAGTTATCTGGACGTTGAATCGGCTCACAAGGATTACATACAAGTTGGGTTTAGCCGATGACAATAAAGGTTTCATTGATTATCTAATTGTTTGGATTTAATGACATTGGACCTCCAGCCGATGACAACAAAGGTTTCATTGATTATCTAATTGTTTGGATTTAATGACATCGGCCCTTCAGCTGATATATGCTTTAGCCTTCGGATCAACGCTTATTCTATCATATCACTATCAGCCGATTGGTTTCTATTGGATTATATTATTATTTTATTGCATTATCATTAGCTGATTGTCTTTATATCGTCATTTACATCAAGTGTTAGAATCTACATTGGATATATAGCCGATTGTTTAAAACCCCATCAACATCGGCTAGTATCGGTATCGGCTAGAATTACACCATTGGCTTGTCAACCGATCGGCTCTTTGATCTACTGTTTATATATCTTATCGATTGCAGGATCAAACTGACTGGCACGTCCGCATCTCATCAATTTTAGGACCTGCACTGGAGTTAAGCAGATCTCCTAGGCCTTCGTGTGTTCGTCAACACTTGCGTAGGCCTTTGTACCATCGTACCCCAATACAGATTTGACACCATCAACCGAGCGCGGATTTTCATCAACACTTGCGTAGGCCTTTGTACCATCGTACCCCAATACCCTCTGAATACGGTTTGCGGGTATAACCCATTGATGAGTACAAGCACCGATTCTGCATGTTCTGGAACAACCTCAATATCATCGATGCTCACAATGCCCGTGCCAACGAGCACGGCGAGTTCCACCTCGGGATGAACCGATTTGCCTACCTCAACAACAAGGAGTTCCATGCCGCCTATCTCGGCACCACGCTCACCGGCAGGGGCCGCCACAACGGTGTCTTAGCACTACCGGACTCCGTCAATTGGAGGGATGAGGGCGTCGTCGTCGCTCTCGTCAAGAACCGACGCCAATGCAGAAGTTGCTGGGTGTTCTAGGCGATCACCGCGTTGGAGGGCATCAACAAGATCGTCACCAGCGAGCTAGTGTCATTGTCAGAGTAGGAGCTCGTGGAGTGCGTGAGGAACGGGACGAGCGGGAGGCGGCGATGGCTCGATGCCTGGTGGAGTGCGACGGGGATGGCTTTGTAGGACGAGAGGTGAAGAGGCAGGGCGGTGCGAGAGGAGGACACCCTCCGCGATCTTGATTGGGGAGGGAGTGCTGGAGCGGGCGGTCCCTAGAACTGAAGCCGACGTGCGGCGAGGATAAGAGACAGGCGGCAGGTGATGGCATGGTTAGGAAAAGGTTAAAAGAAAGGTCGCTGACACATGGGTCTCACGTCTATTTTTTAAGTTTATTTAGTGACTGCGGTGCCACGTGGATGCCATGGCAGCCAATACCACTCTCAATACTGTCCTAGGAGTCATTTTGTACCGGCATTAATAGTTGGGAGAGTTGTTATACCCGAGTTTGCGGTTAAAGCATACGAATCAGATCTGACGTACTTTCTTCATCCTAGTTTGATCATGAAAGGACCATGATGTCGCCTAGAGGGGGGTGAATAGACATTCCTAAAAATTATCACAACTTCATAGCATATTAGAATGATAAGAACTTTCGGTTCAAATCGAAACTTCCGGTATGGGATTGGAAGTTCCGGTCTCAACCGAAAAGTGGCGAATAACGGAATAAAGCACTAGCTCTGAAACTGTAGCTCAAACAAACAAAATATATATGAATCAAAAGGTGACAAACAAGGTATCTAAGCAAGATATAAGATCACCAACTATATCAATTAAGCATACAAGTAGATCGGGTTAAAACAAGCTCAAGCATAATATGAGAAAAGGCAAGAACGAACAAACCAAGAGAGGAGACGCGTGATTTGTTTTCCGAAGTTCGGATCCACGGATCCTACGTCTCCGTTGAGGGGCCACAAAGGTCGGGTCTATTTCAACCCTTTCCTCACGAGGTTACACAAATGCACTTCTCAATTTCACTCTTGATTTCTTCCCTTACGGAGGTGAAATCGAAGCCTTCACAAACTTTCCGAGGCACACCACAACCTTGGGTGCTCACCGGCGACGCCTAGCTATCTAGGAGACCTTAATCTCCAAGAGTAACTGTCGGTGACATGGGACCGGGGTATTGAGACCAAAGGGAAGGGCGGCCACAGGGATCCACGTGACCCGTTCCCCTGGAAGGGTCAGGCCCGAGGGTGACGTGGCGGCTGCCCTCCCGGTATCCCCCCGGGGTCGGGCCGCTCCCATTTCTGCCCCGAAGCCTGGGGCGCCCCGACCCCCTGTGACGTTGGTGCCACGAGCGCAGGTTAGGTGAGCTCAACGGAGCCCACCTAACCACATTTATGGCGGTTCAGACGGGCGCACTGCGCCGCATTTAATGCGGCGTGGCACATGCATATTCGGTCCGTGACCGGTCATGGTGAGTGACCGGTCGCAGACAGGTCAGATCGCGGGTTAGGTGGTGCCAGGATGCCTGTGTGCCGCGTGCGCGCCAGGCGGCCTGCTGCACGCCACGCCCCGTCCCATCAAGATGATGAGAGCCCTCTGTCTCTCGTCTCTCAGCCGGAGTTGGTATGCCAACTCCCGGAGTTGATATGTCAGCTCCGGTCAGATGCTTTCCCGATTCCGGCGCAGGCGAGACGCAGAAGTCGCCCGCCATTTAATGAAGGTTGAAACGGGCGTCTCCCGGAAGGGTCGACTGACCGAGCGAGGGCGTGCTGCGACGTCTGTCAGAGGCTGCTTCCGACGATAGGATAGCCCTAAGTGTAAAAGAATGTTTTCTTTTCTTAGGCAACTCGTGGCCCATGTGGTAGCCCCTTGCCATATAAAAGGAGGCCCAGGCCTAAGAAAAAAAGGGGGGAGACTCTGGCTGGACTCTCTCTGGATTCCATCAGACTCTCAGATCTACCAGAACACAGGAGTAGGGTATTACGCTTCTTAGCGGCCCGAACCTGTCTAAATCGCCTGCGTCCACACGTTTTTCTCACTGAAATCCCACAGATCAGGGGCTAAGAATTTCACCTTGCGCCCCCGGCCGAACCGGCAAAGGGGGACCTGCACGGTCTCCCGGAGAGGAGTTTCACTCTCCGTCAGTAACAAACACAATCGAAGATTTGCTTGCTATGAACTCTACTACTCAAAGTATAGAGTGAAGCTCACTAGCTGTCAACTTCTCAATCTCTCAATCCAACTCTCTTTCCTTCTCAAATCTCTCTCACAAAGAGACACCA
This sequence comes from Oryza officinalis, assembly GCA_008326285.1. Classification (NCBI taxonomy): domain Eukaryota; kingdom Viridiplantae; phylum Streptophyta; class Magnoliopsida; order Poales; family Poaceae; genus Oryza; species Oryza officinalis. Next base: position 7,271,421 of record BDMV01000001.1, on the reverse strand, counting down.
CAGAGGTAGAGGAATGGGGAAGGCTATTTGATTTTGGATGTGCCTAATAATGCCCAAGAACAGCAGCCACTCAAAGGAGGGATGGAGGAGTTTATATACCCGAGTCTCTCAAAACTAGTCGTTGGAGGCCAAGATTTCATTTTTCGGAATTTTCAAAATGCATTTTTGAACAAGTCCAAAAATCAATAGAAGGCAATCTCAGTTACGCAACCATTTTCGGAATTTCTGAGATTTTTTCGGAATTTCCAAAAAACACCAGGCAAAATGACCATAACTTTTTGCTCGGAAGTCCCTTTTTGATGATCTTTGACTCTATGAAAAGCTCACTCAGAGAATTACCCAACTCAACCAAAAGGAATGTCTAAAACCACTCAAAAGATAGGTTAAAACTTGGGTTTCTCTCAAGGTAGCACTAGGATAGGTCACTTTGAGCACCGAGACATACACAAACATATCGACGTTGCATCCCTCTTAATAGTATGACATTCCTATACTCAAAAGTAAATAGGAAGAGAATTATACTAATAGGAATGTCTTCTTTCCATCTTCATTTCTTTGTCTTAAGAGATGCCAACGCCAAAACCGTTTCACCATATATTCTTCGAATGATTGATACGGTTACTTGTAACTTCAAATGACCTCGCACGGTTCATCATGACAAAGCCGTCACTCGTCCTTCACCACCGGTTTTGGTTCTTCGGCGTCAAGCCCCTTGCTTGCCCTTCACCATCGCATGGTCCATCGCGACCAAGCATCGCTTGCCTTTCACCATCTTGTCATAGTAGCCACTTTGTATCCCATATCTTCAATATCTTCACTTTGTCATCCTTGGTATCTTTAGGTGTAATCATATCACTTGAGCATCAACACATTTTTAATTCTTGGGACCTATTTTTTCTCATTCAACTCAATGAAATTATTAGTCCCAATGATCCGGTTGTCAAGCTTTACTTGTTGACCAACCGATTGCATGTATAAAAGGATATGAATAAATTGTGAGTATTAATCAACATCACAAGTGTCATATACTCAAATATAAGCTCAAATGTAAAGATCCCAATTAAATGAAAGTGAATAATTTGGATCAAGTATATGCATAACTAAGTTATAGGATTTGCTCCCCCTAAATGTATGCATATAAAATGTTTGTGTGAAGCAAGAGTATGTATACAAAGATATAAAATATTGGGAGTTTATCCTATACAAGAATAGAAGACATTTATCAAATATAAGCATTAAAATAAAAACATACCTTCATCATCTTCATGTTCTCAATGTAAAGAGACTAAATAAGAGAAAATGCTCAAACAAAACATTAGTCTCACATGTATATTGTTATTCACATGAAAATATTATATATTAATATATCAATATATGCATGAAGAGGAGGAATGATACATATAACTTGATCTTCGTGCACTTCATCCTTGTTGTGATTTAGATCCACCATCAACGAATATTTCTATCTTAACTCATATGAAGTCTGTGAACCATTTCTCACAATTTCCACTTCCATATCCACATGAGACTAGGACAAAAAAAATGCTTATAAAAATATTAATCTCGTATAATTGGATTTATCATTAATCACCAAAACCAAATTAGTGACACTTGAACTTTCAGATTATCCCCTAAGCAAAGGATACCAAGACCAAGGACACCAAAATATTCATCATTCTTAAATTAATCCTTATCGGTTAAGGTGCTTCATCACTTTATTTCTCATAGATAACTCATGTTTTAAATATTGCCTGGCATTGCACCAATAAAAATTAATCTTAGTTGATTGCATGTAACACATTCAATGATATACATTTACTCTTCGCACAAATAAACGAAGAAACATTTGTTAGATGATGATCATTTTGGGAAGACCTCAAAAACCTTATAAGATGATTAAAATGGGATAAAGGGAGTATATTTGAGAGAGTCAAATTGGATTTTTTCTTAGTTTCACCATACGGGCACTCTCTTGGCCCAACTCAGCTCACCCCCCTTTGGCCCATATGCAGAGGAGAAGGCGGAGAGGTGGCTCGTTGAAGTTGCGCAATCGCTTGTGCTCGATGCCAAGCAGAGTTCACCAAACCGTTTTAAGTGAGGTTACCGTCATCTCATGGTTTAGTGGTTATCGTAGTAATTGCATGTTTATTGTGAAAATCACACGGTTACCGTGAGATATATCATGATTTCAAAAAAACTAAAAAAAATTATCGCACGTGATAATCGCGATAACTGTGTGTGGCTGGATCTGAGTATCGGACGGCGACGACGAGACGTCCCATTCACCATGATGCAGTTCAGTCCACAGCCCCACACTTGCCTAGTTGTCTTCACTGGTAGCTGCTCGTCTGAATATGCCACATCAAGTAAAGGTATCGATTTTTCTCCTCTTATTTCTAATCTAGTTAGTTTGATTAATTTGTTCCGAGCAAATCTCTAAAATTAAACAGCTTTGTTTAAATTATGTGACTGTTTATAATTCTTTTTTGTTTTTTATGTTAGGATTTGAACAATTGAACTTTCAGTCTCTAAATTAAACAGTATTGTTTTCATATTTCTACTCTAATTATTGTATGCTATCGATTATTGATTACATTAAGGTTGGCATTTTACGTAGATCGATTGTTTTTTTTATTTATGATTTTGATGTTTCCCTCTACGGCTTCTTGCTTTTATCTTTTATTTCCGTAAGCATTTTTCCTTGCTACCCACTAATGTTGGTGTTGAAAGTTGTCTAGAAATAGTCGAATACAATTATCTACACTGTTATACCGCTATACNTTCCCCCCCCCCCCCCCCCCCCCTCGCTCTCCCTCAATTGCCAAAGCTCTGGGAGTGGGAGGCGCTAAAGTCAAAACAGAGCAAAAGCAGAGCCTTCATCTGACCACGCCTCTCCTACACGTCGTCTCTTTGCTGCAGCCTGCAGGCAGCCCACGAGCCCGAGAGCCGGACAGGTCGAGACAGCCACGCCGCGGGCACCGCGTCGCCTGTGTATAAAATCTCGCCCATTCCCGCGCCTCTCCTCTCAATCTCTCCATCACACTCACGCGCCATTGGATCGATCGAGCATTCGACTCTCCAAGTAGGGAGCTGTAGGCAATGGCCACCGCCCTCCACATCGACGGCGACGACGTCGTCCTCGACGCCGTCATCGACGTGGGCCATCTGCCCGGGCAGGCGAGCGGCGGCGGAGGCGACGACGCCGACGCGGCGGACAATGCGTTGATGAGGCTCCCGCGCGCTCTCGGCGCGGCCGGCGTCCTCACCGGCGCGATAGCCGCCGCGGCGGCCTTGTACGGGAGCCCTCCGGCCGGGACGCTCCTCGCTCGCGGCGGCGGGATGGGTTACTATGTTGGCCTCGGCAGCGCGTTCGCCGCCGGCGTGGCAGAGGTGTGGGCCGCGATGTGGATGGCCGGAGACTGCCCGGGCCGCCGCGCCGTCGGGAAGAGGCTTCTCTGCGCCGCCGTCGTCCCTTTCCTCATCGTCCTCGCGCTCGGCGGATTTGCCGTCCATGTCAAGAATTGAGCTGATCGAACCGAGCTTGCATGCTTTCAATTCACTGTGCTGGTAAGTGTGCTTCAATTCGTGTGTGATGTGCAATTGTGCAGTGTGTACCGTCGTATCGGATAGAACAGAGCTCCAATTATCGTAGTAAATTCAGTTCTTTTTTTCTTCTTCTTTCTTTTTTTGCGATTCAGGCATCTGTGTATTGGTGTGTTGTAAACCCGTAAATTCTTGTTGTATCGGAGTTGATTCTTGATTGGATTGAATTTTGTTCACCAATTGCTTGCATAAAACCGTGATAAGTTTACTGCAATGCCCACGGTAAATAGAACGGAGCTCCGGTGATTTTCGGGGGCATCTAACTATTTATCATTTTTAGATTTGACATTTACAATTTTGCCATTCATATATTTATGAAATGCTATGTAAGTCTTGACAATAAATTATTAAACAAAAAATGATAAATAAAATGATAAATAGTCAAATATCTCGATTTTTTTTTGTCAAATCCTTTTCTCCCAGGGAATTTGAGGGGACAATCACAGCCTAAACCCTAAGTGGGCCAACTCAAATAGAAAAATTTCGGGCCATTCCAATTTGGTCCGTTCCCTCGTTAATGCTGGGCCGAAGGTTTAGGCCTCGCATTTTTCCTAGCCCACAAATCCGCGTGATATAGAGCTGCACGAATCTCGACGCACCCTCCTCCCTCCTCCTCCTCCTTCCCCGACATCTCCTCTTCTCTTCTCTTATCCGCGACATCTCCTCCTCCCCTTCGATCCCATTCCTCCCATCACAAAACCCGCCACCTCTAAACCCTCGCCCTCCTCCTCCTCCCATGGCGATGGCCGGCGCCGCCGGGCGGTGCCTCCTGCTGTCCCGCCCGTCCCCACTCCTCCGCCTCCGCCTCCTCCGCGCCGCGCTCACGACCACCACTGCGGCGGGGGCCTCCGCTTCCCCCGCCGCCGTCACAGCGCCCGAGCCGGCGCCGCAGGCCCCGTCCCGCCACGAGCTCCTCCTCGAGCGCCTCCGGCAGCGTCACCTCAAGGGCGTGCCCGCGGCTCCTCCGAGGCCGGCGCAGCGGGAGAAGGGGAGGGGCGGCGGCGGCGGCGCGCAGGACCTGCAACAGAAGAGGAGGGTCGAGGTGGTGGACAGCTTCGGGGAGCTCGGGCTCGGGGAGGAGGTGATGGCCGCGCTCAGGGAGATGGGTATTTCCAAGCCCACTGAGATCCAGTGCGTTGGTGTGCCTGCGGTGCTGGCTGGCACCAGTGTCGTGCTTGGCTCGCACACCGGTTCCGGGAAGACGCTCGCCTACCTGCTCCCGCTTGTTCAGGTATGCTTCAGTTCTCGGAATCAATGGAGCATGCGTATGAGTGCGTTTGCAACAATGTCGTCTAGTTTTGCATATAGCCGCTGAATAAGAGCAAATTTGGGCCTTAGGCTGCTGATCTTAGTACATTTTGTTCCATACATGAGATAATCAGTACAACTTTTTTTCATCGAGTGCTGAATGTAAATATGTTACGGGTTCATACTTGATACATGCCTCATCAGTACAACTTTTTTTCATCGAGTGCTGAATGTAAATATGCACTGTGTTTGTAAATATGTTGAGGTGACAGAACTTAGCATATAGAACTCATAGCAGAGAGTCTAGTTTCAGAAGTCGGTAAATCCGATATGGTCTGTTGTGTGACACATTGGCCATATGATTCATTGGGTAAATTTTGGATTATATGGTGGATTTCAAACTGATTTTTTTCTTTCAGCGTATTTGAAATTGAGAATACACTGGACTCCCTTTAATCAAATGGTTTGATTCAATAGCCATGACAGCTCTTTTGTTTGTCTAGCTATTGCGTCATGATGAAGCAATGTTAGGAATGTCAATGAAGCCAAGGAGGCCAAGAGCAGTAGTTCTCTGCCCCACAAGGGAGTTGACTGAGCAGGTTAGCCTTACTTCCGAAGTAATTTTGGAATGAGGACATTTGGTAGCTTGCTGTTGCTCATGTGATGGCATGCAGATGCTGGAAAAATGATGATATCTGAATAGCTGTATTATGAAATTGCAGGTCTTTCGTGTTGCAAAGTCGATAAGCCATCACGCACGTTTTCGGTCAACAATGGTTAGTGGAGGCAGCCGTATACGACCCCAGGAAGATTCTCTGAACATGCCTGTAGACATGGTTGTTGGGACACCTGGAAGGATTCTTGACCATATCAAGGATGGGAACATGGTTTATGGTGATATCAAGTACCTGGTATGTCCTTAAGTTCACTTCTACCATCCTGCAATACATTTGCTGTGTTCTCAAATCTCTCATTTGCACTGTGTTTTTAAATGCATTCAGGTCCTTGATGAGGCAGATACGATGTTTGATCAAGGCTTTGGACCAGACATTCGGAAGTTTCTTGCTCCTTTGAAGAATCGTGCTGCAAAACCTGGCGATCAGGGGTTCCAAACTGTATTAGTTACTGCTACTATGACCAAGGTATCATGCTAATTATCATCACTTATAAGTGAACAATATCTACCTTATAATTTGGTATGCTAGTATCTTCTAGATTGGCATGCTCCTACCTTCTACAGTTCTGGTATCAACTATTTAAACATAGATATTTGATTTTCTCAAAATCTTTTGATTTACCTCTTTCAGAAACAAATAATCTAGTACTGATACTCAAATACTTTGGTACCTTTATAAAAATGAAATATTACCTGCTCATGCATTTTAGACTTTTAACATCCTTTCTGGTTTACTACAGGCAGTACAAAAGCTGATAGACGAGGAATTTGAAGGTATTGTTCATTTACGGACATCAACCTTTCAAAAAAGAGTTGCAACTGCACGGCATGACTTCATCAAACTGTCTGGTTCAGAAAACAAACTAGAGGCTCTCCTGCAGGTTTATTGAAATCCTGTCTTCCCTTCTTTGTCTTTGTATGCAAGTGTGTGTCTATTCAATATGCATTCAAACTGGATTGGTGTTTGCACATACAATGCCTATTAAATGTGTTTATACATCTTCTTCTTGTTACATTCGATGTCTAATTTGTCTAGGGTTGAAGTTTTTTGTCTTCAATTTGTCTAGTAGCTGAAGGCTTTGCTCCAAAGTCAATCAGTTGATCGCAGCTCCTTCCTAGTTCTTAATATGGTAAATGCATAAGATGCTGAGGGCTTCTGATTCCACAGGTTCTTGAGCCAAGTTTAGCAAAGGGAAATAAAGTTATGGTGTTCTGCAATACTTTGAATTCAAGTCGTGCCGTGGACCATTTTCTGACTGAAAATCAGATATCTACTGTAAACTACCATGGAGAAGTTCCTGCTGAAGAGAGGTATTTTGAACTGCTTAAAGTGTTATTATCATTTCATTTTTTTTTAACTAATGGAGAGAGATATCGTAGTGCAGACTGCCCCAAGTCCACTGTCCCACTGTTGAAGTTACATAGTGTCACAGTGGCTATAATCATCTGATTGGGCACGTTCAAAATCCTTGTAACCATTACCTTAAACTGCATAATCTTGTCTGTTTGCTATGTCATGGTTACTTCTGTTAGGCGTTACTGCAGACATAATAAAAGTTGCAGAAAAAATCCGTCATGGGTCCAATTACATTTGTTTCAGCATACCAACTGGTTTATTTTATCAAACAATTATAACATATAATTGATGAAACTTTCACCTTAAGCTGCTTTAAACTGTGCATTGAGTTCACTTTAATGAACTGTAGGGTTGAGAACCTGAACAAGTTCCGGAATGAAGAGGGGGATTGCCCAACACTGGTCTGCACTGACCTAGCAGCTCGAGGCCTAGACTTGGATGTTGACCATGTCATCATGTTTGACTTCCCATCAAACTCTGTACGTGTTGACTTGTTGTGTTATGTTTTCCTTTGTTCTGTCCAACATTTTTCCCACCCCCAGGGAAATTGATATGCATTCTTTTCTTGCATATTTTGCCTTTTTAGATTGATTACCTCCATAGAACTGGAAGAACTGCACGCATGGGAGCCAAAGGTACAATTTTCTGTAACCAAAATACTGAATGCATCTAAGCATTTCGTTTCTAGTATCACCTTGCTTCTCATACTGCATTGGACATGTTAGGAGTATATGATCTCTTCTAACTACTTTTGACCTTAGTCAATCCAGTAAATACATTATGTTGCCACTAAAGGTTTTCTCTCTTTGCTCCTGAAAATTCTTCAAAGTTATTTCACATTACGTGCAGTAAAACAACAACAAAAATAATCTGAATTGGAGGTCTTATCATGATTCACAATTTTAGAAGAAAAAAGATAGGTAGAAGTTGGAATTGAAATGTACTCCCTAATCTGTAATACAGAAATATATGATTTTCTAGAAGTGACGTGATCAGACAGTTAAAAACATGAGTCGCATTTTTACGGTTTTACTGTTCCCATTGATTTGTAAATATGTAACTTGGCTTGGGTTGTCATTTGATAAGGAGAAGACCTTTGCTTACGTATCAACATATTACATATATCATATTGCAGGGAAAGTTACAAGCCTTGTTGCGAAGAAAGATGTGACTTTAGCAACACGGATAGAAGAGGCTATGAAGAAAAACGAGAGCTTAGAAGCACTGACAACTAACAATGTCAGAAGGGCGGCCATCAACCCACAGCATGCTAGTACCAAAGGACGACCAAGCGTTCTAAAGGTAGTAAACCAGAAGGGTAGAAGGGGAGTTGCACTGCAGACCAAGTCATCAAGGGTTGTCAAGGACACAACTTCATCCAGAAGGCGCTCATCGATTAAGAGTCAACCGAGGTCGAAATCGACATCTTCTGGGAAAACGAAGCCAGTGCGATCTGCTAAGCCGAGCAAGAGTAGCAGCCCTAGCCCGAAGGTTGCAAAGAGCAGACCGAGACCGGATGGTCGGAAAGGGGATGCTCTGAACAAGCTGGATAGTAAGCTCAGTGTGGTTGGATTCAGAGGCCGCAGCTCAGGGAAATCGGCACAAGCATCATAGTGAGGCCTCAGGAGATTTTCGGATAGTGAAATTCAACTTTTTGTAAATATCTGTGACTTGTTTCGGCCGTTTTCCCTGCAGGCTTGCAAGCCCCTAATTGAGACGCCCCTTCTAAAAGAAAAAAAACCCGTAAACATTGAAATATTACCACAGTACGTACATCTATCTGTTTACGTTGTTGAACAATACAATCGTCTGTTTCACTGTCCATGAATAAACACGAAGTGCATCTGTAATTGTCTTCCGAATTCTCGGGTTGAAGAGTATCTGAGAACCACTTGTCATATTTTGAAAGTATAACCAGAAATTGTCGGTCTGTTTTGATTTGATGCCCTACTAAAATTTTGGAAGTGACAGTTTTGTCAAGGTAGAGTTAACAAGCTACTATTTGCAAATATTTAGCAATGATAGGTAGAGCGGACATTTTGATGAGGCCGTATGTAGAGCAGAAATAGCCCGTCAGATGGTCATCCTATAGTTGTAGGTACGTATAACTACAGCTACAGTAGCACCTTCGCTCGACACAAAGAATTGAAGCCGAAGACTTTAGAAGCTTCCAGAAAGAAAAGTGAGTTGGAAACAAGGCACAAACCTCTCAAAGAAAAGAAAAAAGAAAAATAATAAAGGAGGGACACCTGTCAAACACCACCCTATGACAAGTGGGTCCCACTCGAACCAACCGTACGGTCTCACCTCCCCACTCCGAAACATCCACCTCTCTAGATTTTTCTCGTCGCAAACGCCCCCCTTACGCCCCCGCCTCGCCGCGCTCATTCCACCACCTTTCCGAACCTTCCACTCCCTTCCAGACTCCAACCCAACGTCATATTTAAACCTCGCATCCCATCTCGCCATTCCCCACTCCAAGAATCGACCAATACACCGATCAAAACCCAAAAAATTCGAAGAGCGCGCGAGCCAGCGATCCGATCGATCGAGACAGCGAGAGAGAGGAGATGGAGAGCGCCATGTTCGGGCTGGAGACGCCGCTGATGACGGCGCTGCAGCACCTGCTTGACATCCCGGACGGCGAGGCCGGCGGCGGCAGCGGGAAGCAGGGCGCGGCCGGGGGCCCGACGCGTGCGTACGTGCGCGACGCGCGGGCCATGGCGGCGACCCCCGCCGACGTGAAGGAGCTCCCCGGCGCGTACGCGTTCGTGGTGGACATGCCGGGGCTGAAATCCTCCGACATCAAGGTGCAGGTGGAGGAGGAGAAGTTGCTGGTGATCAGCGGCGAGCGGCGGCGCGGGGGGGAGGAGGAGGACTCGTGCAAGTACCTGCGGATGGAACGGCGGATGGGCAAGTTCATGCGCAAGTTCGTGCTCCCCGACAACGCCGACGTCAACAAGATCTCCGCCGTGTGCCAGGACGGGGTGCTCACCGTCACCGTCGAGAAGCTCCCGCCGCCGGAGCCCAAGAAGCCCAAGACCATCGAGGTCAAGGTCGCGTGATGAGATTGAGCATCTCTGCATCTGCGCGTTCGTGGATCAAAGAATCGAAAGCTTGAGTGAGTTGTGAGTTGTGACTAGTAGTACGAGTAGAGTGTTCGTCTTTATTGTCTTTTGCAATCTGAGACGTGGTCTGTATGCAGTATGCGATGTGATGATGGTCTGATGTTTGCGTGTCTGAAACTCTGAATAAATAAATATATTCCGTCATGTTTCCAAATCTTTTACCGTTTTGTCATAGTTAAACTTTATTAAATTTAATTAACATCTCAAACATTAAATTAGTTTTATTAAATTTAACATCGCATATATTTTAATAATATATTTAGTTTGTGTAAAAATGTTACTCCCTTGGTTTCGTTTGGTTTTTTAATTAAAGTTTTTTACGTGTGACAAATTTATAAAAAAATAATATCTACAACATAAATTAGTTTCATTAAGTTTCGTATTGAAAATATTGGTATATTTTTTATAAACTTGATCAAACTTAAAAAACTATTTTTAAAGTCTATGGGATATAAAATACTAATATTTTTTTATAAACTTGGTTAAACTAGTATAATATAAAACGGAGAAAATATTATGTTTTTCTATAAGTTCGAGTATTAAAAGCCTAAAAGCCAGGTAGTATACTTTTTTGGCACAATCAAACTTTGGTGATTTTGTTAAGGCAACCAACCAAATAAGAACTGTGCCAAGATTTGATAAGACTTCACCCTAAAACACATTCCAACACCAAAAAATTTTGGTAATGCTAATATGTGCCAACATTTGGCATTCCTAAATTTTGACAGGGTCAATTTTTGCGAAGGAGTACCCAAAAAAAGTTCAAAATTTTGAATTTCTGATGTCCCCGACGAATTACACTTACACATGATATATCGTTTCCACTAGCAAGGGGTACACGTACAAACAAGCATGGCTGAGGTTACAAGTCTGCATCTGAGTCAGAACTCGCTCTGTTCTGTTTCGAACAGGTTCAGGATCATCTCCTCCCCGGACGGTGGTGGCAGAGGAGAAGGGCATTCGACGTCAAACTCAGGTGTTTATGTCCCTCTCCGATATCCTGTGCAGCACATTTGTTGGCATGTATGGCGAGACGCATCCTCGGACCTGCGCAGGCAAAATAATTAGTAATGGGGGAGTAAATTTGCTTCTCTCGTTACAAACATGAGGCGTTTCAGATGCAGCAGAGCAAAGTTAGGGCCAAGGAGAAGCTGTGTATCAAGCAACATTTCCGAATGAGGCTACACATGTACTCCCTCCGTTCCAAAATATAAGCATTCTGTGTATGCACCTGGACAAGCTTATATTTCGGATATGGATGAATTCTACACTCGTTGAAGTGGGCAGAGGGCATGGAAGAAAACTGAATGTTACCTGCAGAAGAGACTTTGGGATCTCGATGAGTCCCTGAAGCAAGAGATCAACATTTTGAAGATGCTCTAGAGGAACTGGAGTTATTACATATAATATGCCTCTTTGCACATCAATGCCTCTGACGATACCTGGGCAAGTTCAGACAAGTGACTAGGTTCAATACAAGGGCTGGATGCTATTGTCGTAGTAATTTGCAATATATACACCAATTGATCATGGGTGCAATGAAACATAACTAGGTTGTTGAAAAACCATAGAATCTTAGACTCAGTGCATGGATCAAGCTACATGATAAAAAATGAAAGGGATGGCATCTTGTAGGCTACATCATGTTTGTGATAAACGAGATGCAAATACAATGGTTGATTGAAATGAATGCCTAACAAGGGAAATGCAAATGTGAAGATTGGTGCAGCACAAGCAGCATATAACAATTCCTAACATAGTCATGAGGATGTGCATGTCAGAAGAGCAAGGAAGGGGGAGGGAGGGAGTACCAAGTCCAGCACACCAGGGGATTGAACGACCTGCCTCAGTCGTGCCACAGCTAATGGCCAAACCAACTATGGTAGCGTTGAGACTATGCCATACCTCACCAGGAGGTACCTGAACACAGAGAGAAAAATAATGAGCCACGAATGGAAATTCTTGATACTGTTCAGGGCATACAAAGACCAAGATGTGCGATCTCACATACTCTTACTCCAACCTCAGCTTATAATTCAAACAAAAAAAAGGAATTGTGAAGCCAACAGTAGACCTGGCAATGAAGATGTATAACCATAACATCTGAAATTGATACTTCATAGGGTGGAAGTGAAGTTAGGGCATAGGCAAGCTCCTTATTTGTTGTCAGTGATATGTCACTTGGAAAACATTGCTTGAAGTACTCTATAAGCTGGCGCTCACGCATTCCATAAGAATCTTTCTGGATTAACAACCTTGTAAATACATAAACAACATTAGTATTTGTGAATTGCCATGCATTAAAGCAGTTGCTGCTACTACATGTAGAATACATGACTGCAAGTATTAATTCGACAATTGCAGCAGGTGTGGTAGTGGAAATGGGCACATCAGAGAAGTGTGAAATAGAGTACTGAAGTAAAAGAACGTTTGTTGCTATTTTTGCACTAAGCAAATCGCATATAATTTAGTTAACAGCTTCACATGATTTGAAATGTATGCACAATTCAACAAAAAGAACTTGAAGCATTCTTTCAGTTTTCATTATTAATTCAGGTAGATGGATCCCGAATCTCTTATTGCATGGAGAAGAGATTAACAGGAAGAAAAGAGACACTAATTGTGGTGCTGTTTTTCCCCATTCAACACAGTATATTACTCATGGATTCCTCAATGCAGCTATGCTTTGGATGATAAATTCGTTACTGTTTGCAAATTCAAGTTTCAGTATAGGCTATAGCCATCAAGTGATACAAGATGCACACTTTATGCTCTAAGCTACAAGCATACAATAGAAACAATATTTATCAAAGTATTAAGGAGGCTATTTCACTGTGCTTCAACTACTCGATTGGAAATATCTTTAGACATCGACTTGAACTTCAAACCAAGACATGAAATGTACTTACGATCTATTCAAAGCATCATGAAATGGAGCATTGATATTGATCATGTTTGGTCCTGTTTGCCCACAATCTAACCAAAACATTCCATCAGGGAGATTCTTGCTCTGCGCAGAGATGCGTATCTGAACAACAATTGTGGGGCAGATATACCTTAGCATCTCTACGAGCATATCAAAACCAGCACCTATGTAAAACAAATAAAGGAGGGCCTAGTGAATAAACTAAAAAAACGTGTGGCATCCTGTCATAAGAGACCAATTCATGATATATACCTTTCACCCATCCAGGAGTGTTGACAATTAAAGGAAGAGGTTCACTGGCACCAGATCGATATTTTTCAACAAAATAGTCGTACAAATGAAATAGACAATTCAGATATGTTTCTGGATCTCGTTTTGAAGAAATATCACCAAAGAAGCAACACCTGGTGGATTTTTTTAAAGAAAAGAAACACTGGTGTTAGGTAAAAAAAAGTTGTGTGAACATAATAGTTTTGAAATACAGAAGGAAAAACTTTGCATCTGCAGTCTAAAAAGCTGCCTAGCAATGAAAATAGCAAGTGGTTTGACTAACTTCTTGAACCTACTCCAGCATTGAATAGGAATAAGATGTATACACAAATGACAGTGATGTGAAATTTCTGGTAAGTGAACTAAATGAGTTATGAGCAATAGTTGCAAAGAGAAGGATACTTGAGAAACCTAAATAATATCTAATAACAGCAATTAAACACAACTTATATATGTCTGTAAGTATTGTTTGGCCAAGTTCTTAATCGTAGTCTTAGTTTTAACTTAAACTATGGAGAAACTGATGTATGAATCTCGAATCTCTTTGGAGTTCGATGCATGGTTTGTTCACGCTAGTTCTATCTTCGGAACCAGGGATTGAGAATTTTGAAATTTATAGTCCTGCAAGTTATCTTTTTTTTTAGATTAAAACCCGGCCTCTACATCCACAAGGCATGTACACAGCCATATAGTCCTGCAAGTTGTCTGATTGTATCTCCCAAACTTCAGGAGCACTTGAAGCACAAAATGTTTATCAAAATTGATTTGTACATAAGTGACAATGTTGTTCCGCTCCAAACAAGATTACAATAACAGAATATTACTAAACCGAGTAATCAAGCCGTATGATCACTCAGCAAGGAACCGCAACCTTCAAAATTCCACAGTCACAAAAGGGGGAAATCACACACCTTTCACACTCGCGTGGAGTTGGGTTGAGCATATCTGCACAAAAGCCAACAACCAACACATCCGTGAGAAACTCAACACCAATTAGGCAATTAATCCAGAGAAATATCTCCAGTTTAACATTTAATCTCCGCGCACAAATGTCATCTCACCTGTGAGAGCTTCGTCGACGACGTGGAACGAGAGGCACCCCGGCGGCGAGAACTCCGGCTGCCCAACATCCGTGTCCAGATACCCCACCCTCCCGAACCTACAAACACACCCCGGAGCACCACTCCAAGTCAGCGAACAAGCTCCTCGCCGATGAAGCAAAGCTAGGGCTTTGGGGGAGACTGGAGTTTACCTGGGGAGAAGCGAGTTGAGGAGGAGGCGGGAGAAGGTGGACTTGCCGGCGTTCTTGGGCCCGCATACGACGACGACCGGTGGCGCGGGATCGGAGGAGGCGGTGGCGGTCGCCGCCGCCCAGTCCGGCGGGACGACCACCTCGGCGCGCGCCGACGGCGAGGCTCCAGCCATGGCTCTCCTCTCGCTCGCGAAGCAGGCCAAGGTGGCGGCGAGACGGCGACCTGCCGACCTCACCCGTGCAAACCCGCGGGTTTCTCTTCCTGGACTCAATCTGCCCCGTTGGATTCGATCCAATGGCTCTCAATCCAGCTATCATCCAATGGGCTTCGTAGACTACCTATGGGGCTATGACTGGGCCATGAGCCCACACAAGTAGTCACAAGAGAATGTCGTTTAGGAATCGTCCCATCAACACAACGTGACTATTCGTTTTGGAGAAATTTTAATATAAAAATAGAAAAAGTGAAGAAATAAAAATACATACATACTTTAATTCATAGAAATTTTCAAGAGGTTTGAGTAGATGAAAATTTTTCTATGTTTTCTCTCTAACTTATAGAAAAGGAATTAGGGTTTGTTCCTTTGTTGGTGCTCCCAACACAGGCAAAGCGCACGGAAAACGGAACGATCCGTTAGCGCGTAATTAATTAAGTATTAGCTAAATTTTTTTTAAAAATGGATTAATTTGATTTTTAAGCAACTTTTGTATAGAAAATTTTTGCAAAAAACATATCGTTTAGCAGTTTGAAAAGCGTGCGCGCGAAAAAAGAAAGATGTGAGTTGGGAAAGTTGGATAAAGAACTCAATCTTAGTCATTCGAAATCCAAACCATTGTTTTCCTCCAAAACGAATGTGTTTGAGAGGATGAAAAAAGAGAAGATTGAAGGATACATAAAACGAATTAAGTCACTAGCATAATTAAGTGTTAATTCTTTTAATTTTGAAAAATAGATTAATATAATTTTTTAAAACAACATTTTTATAGATTTTTTTTTGCAAAAAATACATCTTTTAACAATTTGGGAAATGTGTGCCAAAAACGAGAGAAATTTTCTTTCAATCAGCTGTTGCCGACCACAGCCGCTTCTAAACACTATTCCCTCCATCCCAAAAATGTATCAATTTCGAGAGTTTAATTTATCTTAAAATGTAGTAATTGTTTTTTCATCTATCCTCTTATCTCCATCAATTACAATTAACTTCATTTAATTTCTTCACCTACTTTTTCTTTTCAACCAATCACAACCTCTCACCATTTAATTTCATATACTTTCTTAATTCCCGTAAAAACAAATATAAATGCTCATATTTTTTATGGAGGGAATAGTATTTTTCTCTAAATAAAGCTTTTACTCCTCCAGTTAAAATATTTGACGCGGTTGACATTTGATCTTAAAAGTATTATTTATTTTTATTGTGACTTTTTAATTATTAAAGTATTTCAAGTATGTCATATATTTTTTCATATTTATACTAAAATTTTAATAAGATAAATAATTGCCATAAACTAAGTTTTCAGTCATCATCTATCATATATAGTACTTTAGAACATGTCCAAGGCAAATCCAAAATGTGATTAGAGGGGGGACTCATATCCATCTTTTTGTCCAGCCCTTCTACTCTTTCTTCTCTTCCTCCTCTTCTTCTTTCTCTCTCCTTTTATTAACGATGATTCAGTGGGTTAGGGAGGACCTGAGTCTTCCTAGCACCCACCCTATCTGTCCCTATTTATATAGCTGACGAGAAAGAAAAAAAATGAGAATTTATTAGATCAAATCATCTTTTTTTTTTCGCGCGCACGCTTTTCAAACTACTAAACGGTGTGTTTTTTTGCAAAAAGTTTTTATACCAAAGTTGCTTTTAAAAAATCAAATTAATCCATTTTTTAAAAAAGTAGCTAATACTTAATTAATCACACGCTAATGAACTATTCCGTTTTCCGTGCACGTTAGTAACACATGGTGCCGAACAGGCCCTAAAAGTCGTTTGGTTGGAACCTGAAAGCTATGGGCATGGGGAATGCATAGGTAAAGAGTGACCTGAGTCCTGATCTGACCTAAGTCTATTCTCCCAACAAAAGTGAAGTCAACGAAAGGTGGTCTTGACTCTTGAAGACTTTGTATACAAAGCTGCATTTTTGCAATCTGCGTGCCTTCTCTGTGGGGGCATAAGCATATGGCATATGCATTGTGCAATTCGTCTGCTCATTCAGTGTAGCCGCGCCCTTCAATTCATCAAACAGGTTGACAAAGTCACAGCACCGATCTGCTATGACATCAGCAGGCTTGCGCCATCCATCTCTCACTGTGCCATGCACGGCCTGTTTCTTTCCCTCGGACATGATACGTCTTGGAGAAAACATATTCTCTCTATCTTCAAATAAATATTTTTATACACGAATTTGGACCTGGGTTCTTTCACTCGGACTTGATATGTCTTATAAAAACATGCTCCTTTCATCTTAAAATAAATCAATTTTTATATATGAATCACCTATGACAAAGAAAGTATTGTTCTGGACATATCTCAAGTCAAAATCTAAAATAAATTAAAGCATTGATACATCCACTTAGAACAAATGTGTGAATGCCTTATAAAATGTATTACTCCTGTTCTAAAATTTATATATTTCTATAGTTTAAAATTTATACCACGATATAAATATTTCTGGTTTGCTATGCTAATCACCAGAAATTTGTACCACGATATAAATTTTTGTGTATTTCTAATACACGAGAATCTATATATTAAAATCAGTGCCACAGAAATGCTAATCCTATGTTGTTTTACTCCCTCCCTTCAATCGAACAGCAAACTTTCTCACCAGTGGATCAGCACATTTAGTTCAGCAATGGTCGACAAAGTCACAACACCGATTTGGTATGACCGTATGATATCAGCAAGCTTGCGTCATCCATCTCTCCCCGTATCATGTTTCCTTCACTCGGACATGACAGGTCCTCACGAAAACGTGTTGTTCTGGACATGTCTCAAGTATACAAAAAAACATAGCATCGATATATCTTTTTAATATTTAGATCAAATGTATGAAACCTTCTTAAATGTATTACTCCATCCGTTCCAAACTTATATGATTTAAAATTTATACCACAATATAAATTTATATGATTTGAATGTATGGATTTCCGTGTATCAGGATGACTGACCCAAAAATGTTTATATTGTGATATAAATTTTAAAATTTTAAAATATTTATATTTGAGAACAGAGAGAGTATAACAATTTCTAGCTTGTGTAGCAAATATTAAGGTTACGAGGGAAATATTTACCTTTTAGTCATTTCGTTGGTTAAATTTTGAATTACTTAGATTCTTTTCAAAGCACCTGAGTTGTTGAACATGTTTGGATTTCCGTGCAAAATGTTTAGGTTCCTAGAAATGATTATATTACAAATGCTTATATGTAGAGATGGAGGGAATACTGTACATACAAACCACGGTTGAGGAGAAGACAATGCCAATACATAAGGTGATATGATTTTGTGATAGGAGGGAAATATTTTTTTTAGATAATGGGAATCTCGGTTTTTGCTTTAAAAAGATAGAAGGGAAATATGTAAAACTAAAAGTCAAGATTCACATAGGCACAATGAAGTGGTGTTCCATAAATTTCCCTTAATTTCAGAGGGAAAAAAACTTTATACATATGTAAATAACTTTCTGCTTCAGAAATCGAAGTACGTGCACGCCTAAACTAGAAAAAATTACACATAGAAACTACTAACAGCTACTGCAACGCGAACTTAATTAGATGTTCAGATTCTACACACCCGTGGTCACGTTGATGTTGATTATTCGTTTCTTCCTGTAATTACAAAGGACAGTTCGAAAATGTGATTTTGAATCAGACTTTCTCATCCTGATCAGAAGCTGTCTCCTCCTCCTCCTCCTCCTCGTCTTCCCCTGCATTGCTGAGGAACAGCAAGCAGAAGCCGCTGACGGTGACGACCACCGACATGGCCACGACGAGCGCGTTCAGCGGCGGCGGCATCATTGGCGCGACGCGCGCCGAGAAGAGCGCGGTCAGCGCCGTCGAGAGCGCCCAGACGGGCAGCTTCAGCCTTTCCCTCGCCACGGCGGCGGCGAGCGTCTCGTACCTGCCGACGCAGTAGAGGAGAAGCCCGAGCATGGTGTACGAGGCGGCGACGAAAGCCAGGTCCCGCGGGTCGCCCGCCGCGCGGTACGTGCACGCGGCGACGTGGCCGGCGACGAGGAAGCCCGCGACGCGCGGGAGCAGCCGGCGCGCCGTGCGCCGCAGCGCATTGTCGCCGTCGCCGTCCTGGTCTTCCTCCTGCAGATGCTTCTCCTTGGAGGCGACCTCCCCGTTGTCGATTATTCCTTTGCACAGGTGAGAATCATCCATTGGAGATGTCAAATCTCTAGTAGGAGTAAACACGTTACACTTATTGCACGTACCAACGTACGTCGACTCCTCTTGATGATTAGCAATGCAGCTTATATAGCACCAAAACGCGTACCGTAGAACGTACGAGCTGTGTTGGATGAAGTCTCTGCAGAGAAATAATCAAATTAATTAGGCGTAGAAATTGACTATGATAATTCCCTTTCAAAAAAAAAAGAATTGCAAACTTCAGAGAAATCGTTGGCTCATTGATGTGATGATGCTTATCTTTGTACCCTTTTATCGGGCGCGACCGACCCGGCAAGTCAAGGTCGTTTTAGAGTATGCAAGGAGAGAATGCTAACGACTTGGTTAACGCGCACACACGGTGATAATCTGCAGAATTAATTTTCTATGGGTAAAAGTGGAGCCGTAAGAAGGATTAACGGTCTTGTTAATCAAAGTGTTAATTCGCGAGTAGTTCCAGGTGGTTTACCACCTGCGTTGCGTGCACGGGAGGCACGAATTCGCAATTTCGAGTGCAATACAACAACGACGAGGTTTTCTCAAGTAATGGGTGAATGACACGTGTCAGGTGAAAAATTAGGTTTTTCGTCGTTTTCAAAGTTGTTAAGAGTGCTTTCCAGGACTGTTTCAAAATCTTACGCATAAACCTATTCAAATACTCCTGTTAGTTATTTTGCTTATACCTTGAACTAAAAGAACTTAATGGGTAACCTCCACGAATTTTTGTCTCGTGAGCTCTTTTAACGTTCAAATTTTAATTTTGACAAAACTTTTTTCACCCTAAAATTCCAAAGCCATACAAATAACACATAAGACCTCCTTTCACAAATTTTTTATAATAACGGTGGTTTCAAACTCTTATTTTTATGTGTTTACTGATACGGATGTTACTTACTTAAACCTATCGATGAAACTTATCTAATAAAAGTTAAGGATTGTCTAGTTTTTAGTCAACTAAAAATATTTACAAAATTTCAGTCATTTTTGGATAGCCATAGATTACGTCAAGATTTATGTTGTTACGCACTCTCCCTCATGGTCAACCGTACCATTGCCTCTCTCCATCATACGAATCACCCCCTTTGCCTCATCGATGGACATTCGACACCAACAAGTCTTGTCTATCGTCCTCCCCTCAATTGCTCCTCCTTTTTATGCTAAGCGGTGGCAAGGTGTTCCCAGCCCAATTTTCTCTATGTCTCCGTGTCTCGTGCTGTTAGAGACGCCACCACCTACTAACCACTCCCAATCTTTCGTCCATTAATTGCTCTCCTCCAAACCACGTGGCTTTGGCGACGCCACCGCCGTCTTATTGTCCGCTGTTCACCGTCTTAATGTCTCTAAAACCTGACACAGAATTGGGTTTGTAATGGTATTTATCCAATCTCGGAAGTTGATGTAAAAAATGATAGCTTTGGAGGTTCACGTTGAAAAATCGACTTTACGCCTGCAAATATATTCCTCTTACTCCTTTAAAAAAGAAAAAAAAGAAAAAAATATTCCTCTTATTTCTTAGACAGGTAAGATTACAAATTAACATCAAACAATGCACGCTTCATTTCAATATTTAGATTATGCATGGAATTTCCATTTTCATTTCCATGTACTAGTGGACAGCCCGTGGAAAGTCCTTTCAGGCTGCCGGCCGCCGGCGTCAGCTTGGGGATGGCCGTGCTCCGCGTCGCAGCACTCGCCGGCTTTGGAACGGAAGATGAAGTAGTAGGCGAAACCCAGTACCACCAGCGTGACGCCCCACACGGCCAGCTTCAGCGCCAGGAACGGCATCGCGTCGGAGACGCGCCAAGCCACCGTGTTGCCCAGCGCCGCGGTGACCGCCCACACGGCGAGCCTGACGCGCCGCAGCTCGGTCTCCCTCGCCGCCGGGGACGCGTCGAGCCGCAGCCTCTCGAGCTTCTCCACGAGGCACAGCAGCAGCGCGATGAGCCAGTAGGTGACGGCCAGGAACGCGATGTCGCGGGGCCGGTGGCGCGCGCGGTACGCCGCGGCGGCAAAGCCGGCAGACACGCCGGCGAAGACGACGAGCTGGAGCGCGCACCGTGCGCGCCAGCGCTCGTCCTGCTGGCGCTGCGGCGTTTGGCCCAGCCTCTGCCAAGGCACCGGCGCCGATGGTCCCTGCGCGGTCGACGGCTCCATGAACTGCAGCGGCGAGAACGCGCTGCTGGTCACTGGAACGGGAGAACTTGTGGTCGGCTTCGACGGCGGCGGCGGCAGCGTTGGTGTCAGTCAGTGTAGCCAGGTGATTCTTGGTCGCTCTTGAGCTCGACGCGAGCGTTCGAGCCTCATATAGCGAGGCGAGCAAGCGAGACGAGCGCCTCTGCAATTGCACGGAAGGCACGGCGAAACAGCGCGGCCGCGTGCTGCAGTGCACGGCCTGACGCTCTCGCCGCGTCTCTACCTCCCCCCATACATGAACACGGTTACATTTGTACCATTCTACAATTCTGAATTTCTGAACGAGGATGACGATAACTTAAACAATTTGGACAAAGATAACTTAGTTTCAATGCATGCTTATATATTACAAAATACACGATAAAGACAAACCACGAGTTGTCCAAAGTTCACACAGTTGATTTATCTACAAAAAAGTTATAGATATATACGCCCAATACTTTACGAAATTAGCGACAGTCGCATATACTGTAGTAAGTTCAGAGATAACGGGGATGTGTAGCGTAGCTTCCATCCTCCATTGGTTTATCTCAGCGAAGGGATTAACCACATGTACCTCTGTCCTTCCGGCCTGCGCCGGACAGCATGAGGCTCTGGATGACCGTGGGCATGGGCGGGCTCGAGAGCTTCGACGAGCTCCTTCGTCCTGTTCTCCAGGTTGAATGCGCACAGGTTGCTGTAGGAGTCAATGAAGTAGACACAATTCGACTTCAGGTTGAGATGATCCTTCGCCCCGTAACAGACCGAGCTGTAGTAGCTGACAAACAGCGCAAAGTCCCCGATGTTATCAACCTTCTCCCAAGAAAATGTCCCCTTGTCCAGAATCCAGACCACAAACTTATCATTTGATTGGCGCTTCACCCTCATAAGATCACCAGCCGGGGACTCCACCAAACAGTTAAGCTTTCCATGTTGATGAGGATAGTGAATAAGGTTATGATACGGGTCATTAATCTGCGGGGCGTCTTCATCTGGCCATGAATGGGGCGGTTCTGCCCATGACTGAACCGTGCCATATATATCAACAGTGTAGAGCTGCCTCCTGTGCTTGAATATATCCACTAGATCATGCTTTGATTCCACTGATGACCAGCTGTTGCTTCCTTTACGTGTGACCTTATATCCTTTCTGGTCACGTAAGATGACAGCAACAGTGAAGTTTGTGTCATTCATGTCAAGCAACATGGCCTTGGAGAAGGCCCTTCGTCCAATTGGGGGAAGATGGAACTGCATGCCATTAATGGGATTAACCAGCTGCATGGTTCCATGAGATGGGCTGTAAAAGATGAGCCAACCATGGGAAGAACCAACAGGAATCCAGGTGGAGCCAAAGATTGTAACAGTGCTTGGGAGACGAATGGTTTGGTTCTTCCTTTCAGGTACACACAAAAATTTAGAATCATTAAGCGCATTTGTAGGGAGCATCAGCCATGGGTCTATCCTTGGACAGTTGAATACATCCCTACAGAGATGGTTCCAAGATGTGCATACAGCACGGAATCTCAGATAGTCAGGGATGGCGAGCTTCTTTACAATTACACCAAGGATATCAGTCTGAAGACCAGTCCAATCTGCCATCCCAACAGAATTAACTTCTTGGCACCTAAAGCAAATCTGTATGTCAGATTATCGGCATGATCACATCATGCATCAAAACAGTAAAGACATAAACTTTCTGCAGCAAGTACGCGAAAATGTATAAACAGCATTATGAAGTTGCATAACCTTGAATAACATATGTTTCTGATAGGTAAATCTAAAAATAAGTATATGATGCCTAGTGGAAACATATGAGATGCCATGTTCATTTAATTCTGGGATGTGGTCAAGAGAACAGAAGTAAGAAAGACAACCAATTTCAGTTATGAAAAGCCTAAATCCTTATGGTCAAACTTGTGAAGCAAGTTAGATGATGCCCTACAGGCCAGACATAAAGAAGTATTGTTTGACGAAGGCAACTTTACCAACTCATCACAATGTTATTTCACCCAACAATTTTATCTTTCTTACTTCAGAAGTAGAGATTAAACAAAAGCAGTGCTCAACTATGAATGAAAACATGAATGCCGCCCTATAACCATGCTGGCTGGCTATAAATTGAAACACAATTTAAGTATTTCACCAAGTGATTATGCATGCTGGTAGTGCAGTAACTTTCTGTTAAGTGATAATAGTACCTTGGAACCTTCGCAGACATGCCACTTATAACCAATTCAGATGCTGTAGATAACCAAATTCGATGACAGAAGCATTCCAGTATTTCAAAACATCAGCAGATTGATGAGGAAAGAGCATGTCCTGTTGATTTGTAGAGTAAGTAAATGCGCCAAAGCCCAAAAGGTCAAAATGATTAAATAGGGGAAAGGGGTAACAATATTTTTTGAGCAATCCATTAGTCAAAGGATAGAAAGGAAGAAATATAAGCTGCCCCACTGCACATTTATTTATGCCTCTAAGGAATGTTCACGCCCCACATTAAAAATTTCTTTTTTTTTGACTTCTCATTTGTGCCATCATTCCGTTAAACCAATTTTCATTCTTGCCATTCCGTCAATTTCTGTGTTCACGATGTTTTAAAAGATTGAAATCCTGCTTGTTCTACATCAACCGACTACTGGTTGTCATGCAACATAGCCATAGCATTGGGATGGTGCAAGCAGGATCCGTGCAGTGTTAGCTGTGGGAAGCTGGAAAGAGTGAAGTAAGGAGGAAGCTAGATCATGGACATCCACAGTAAGCAATGCCAATCATGCCATCATCTGAGCTCTGCTCTGTCTGGCCACTCTGTTTGTCACCTGAAGCACTATCTGAACGTGCTCAAGGAGATGACGTCTCCAACACACTCCTCTATCCTTCCTGCTGCAAAGAGACTTGGTATTTGTGCTGACCTTGTAAGCAGCAGGCATGCATGGGTCACAGCACCGTGGAGGCGCAGCTGTGAGTAGCAAGAAGGGTATTTTGGGGTTTGCTGGAAATTGTTACATGCTAATGATGGTTGACCTTTGAGCATTTTAGAGCAGCAAATATGAGAAGTGCTATAACGGAATGATGGCATATATGAGAAGTTGCACCGAATTAGTGACAAATGTGAGAAGTGGACATTCCTTAGTGACATAAACAAAAAAATGAAACAACATATAAATGCAACAGCATGACATGAAAGAACAGTAACAATCTCAATCGCCAAGCTTACATGTTAGGGTTTACAGGGTAAATGTGAATGCACATGCAGAGGATCAATTTGTTAAAAGGTACACCTGAGAAGTATATCAGACTGAACCACATGAAGAATGGACTCGCTGGTAAAGATCAAATAGACACCTTTCTAACTTTCTATCTCCAATTAAGGTGCTTGGATGGTTCCTTAACAAAAGAAAATCAATTTTCTTACCACCTACGAGAGAATTGGTACTAATCCTGATGCTCGATGAGCTTTCAATTGTCCTATCAATAATTATTTTAAGCACCAATGTGTAAACACCTTATATTAGAGATGCCTAACACTATTTTTCACATATTCTTACAGAAAAGAGAACCAAATTTATGATCCAGACATGAATCAATCCTTAGAATCGACTAAAAGGATAACCACCAAACACACTAGGATAGAACCATTGATGATGATGATGGGTTGATTCGTGCTCTACAACAGCCCTTCAGAAGATCCAAGATTATCTTCTGTATCTAGATCCACTCAATACGAAAACTAACCTGATAAGCAAAATATATCGTTCCGGCCCAGTAACCCGGCTAAAACCCTATAGTACACAGCCACAACCAGAGAAATTAAACAATCAAAGAAACCAAGTTACCAACCAAGCGCCGGTCCCCTGAAACTTCAGCGACGGTGAGCTTGTAGGAGGGAGCCCCGATCGATACCAGCAAGCCACGCGGGACGCCAGGCCGCCGGTTGAGACGAGCGGCGTCCAGCAGCAGCACGATTCCTGGAATCCGGAGCCGAGCGCACCTCGCCGCCGACGGCAGCTACCACGGCGGTGCGGCGCAATACCGACGTGCCGGCGTGCGGCGGGGTTCGGCTGGAGCGGATTGCCGGCGGCCGCGGCGGCGGCAACGACGGGGTCGCGACTCGAGCGCCTCCGCCGCGGAGACTTGGGGATCGACGATGGCTACTGCCTACTAGGGCTCGTCTTTTTCAATACACAAAAAGAAGAAAATGATTTTCTAATTATAAATGGGCAAAAAAAAGTGAGCCCAGCTAGTCTTGCATGGCCCAACCTAATTAGGCCCAAACCCACGGCCCGAATCGTGCGAAATGTGGGGCATACGTGTCGGAGCCGCGGAGGGCGCCGCCGCCGCCGCGAAATACAAACGAAACGGAAAATTTTCCCGCAGCCCGCACGCCCCAAATTCGAAATTTCAAACCAAAAATACAAACATTTCGCTTCCCACCCAGCCAAAATTTCGTCAGATTCTTCAACGCGCGCCAATGGCGCCATCACGCATTCACGCTAATTCGACCGCGAAACTTTTCAGTCATTTAAACCCCCGGTTCGTTTCGATCCCAAATCACCCGCCGCGAATCTCCTCCTCTTCTTCCCCCGTCTAGCAAAATCTCCGGTCTCCATTCCGTCCATGGCGTTCGCCGCCGCGAGCGGGAGCGTGCGTGATCTGCCGCCTTCCAAGCGGTTCAAGTACGTCGGCTCCAGTCTCGGATTGGTGCCGTGCCTGCCGGCGAAGAAGCGGCTGTGCCCGCCGATGCCGGAGGCGGCGGCGGCGGCCGTCCCCGTTTGCCTCCCGGCGAAGAAGCGGGCTTATGCGCTGGCGGCGGCCGCGGCGGCGGAGGGGGGAGATTTCGCTTTGTGCCTCCCGGCTAAGAAGCGCGCCTATGTGCCACCGGTGGATGATGCCGTCGCGCCGGCGTGTCTTCCGGCCAAGAAGCGCGTCCACGCGCCGCCGCCGCCGCCGGATAGTGGTGCGTCTACCGGCGTTCCAGCTAGGAATCGCGTCGACACTCTGCCGCCGCCGTCGGCGGCGGCGGCGGAGAAGGCTGCTATTTCTCCGAGCATCCCGGTCCCGGTCAGGAAGAGTGTGCACGCTCCGCCGCCGCCGGAGAAGGCGGCGGTTTCTCTGAGCATCCCGGTCCCGGCTAAGAAGCGCGTCAACGCGCCGCCGCCACCGCCGGATACTGAAGCTTCTCCCCGCGTCCCGTTCAAGGATCTCGTCAACACTCTGCCACCGCCGAGAAACGCCGCTGTTTCTCCGAGCATCCAGTCCAAGAAGAGCGCCCGCGCGCCGCCGTCCCCGAAGGACATTGCCGCTCCGGTCTCGGTTTGCCTACCGAACAATAAGCGCGTGATGCCGCCTTTACTCCCGCCGTCGCCGCCACCATCCATGGAGTCGGATGGACCTCGCATCGCCGCCGTCAACAAAACCAAGCCTCAGGGATCCAATAAAGGTGGCGCCATCACCAATGGTGTGGAAGGTTACGCGAGAGCTGAAGCATCCACGATTTCGGAGAAGCCAAAAACTCTTGAAGAAATCAAGGAGCAAGTGTTGAAGAAACCAAGATCAAGCACTTGTAGAGAATCGAAAGATCATGAATGCAAGCAATTCTGCAGTACCATCAGTGCCCAGATATCTGAAGAAGTTCAAGTAGAAGCACCCAAGAAAGCTTGCAAAGCCATTGATCTCAACGAAGAAGCAAACGAAGAGGGCTCTTGGGATGGAGAAGAAGTGGCGGAAGAGCCAAAGCAACAAGCCATGGCAGCAGAGGAGAAAGAGGACGACGGCGTGCACTGCGCGGTGTGCGGGAGCACCGACGGCGACCCGTCGGACCCCATCGTGTTCTGCGACGGGTGCGACCTCATGGTGCACGCCTCCTGCTACGGCAACCCGCTCGCCTCGTCCATCCCCGACGGCGACTGGTTCTGCTCCATCTGCGCTACCAAGAAGAACAAGGGCAACAAGCCGCCGCCACGCTGCTGCCTCTGCCCGGCGAGGGGCGGCGCGATGAAGCGCACGACGGACGCGCGGTGGGCGCACATCGCGTGCGCGCTGCTGGTGCCGGAGGTGTTCTTCCGCGACCCCGACGGCCGCGACGGCGTCGACTGCTCCCGCGTCCCCGCCCACCGCTTCGCCACGGAGTGCTACGTCTGCGAGAGCAGCAACGGCTGCGCGCTCGAGTGCTCGCAGCCCAAGTGCGGTCTAGGGTTCCACGTCTCCTGCGGCCTCGACGCCGGCCTCTGCATCGAGTACCAGGAGGCCAAGGCCGGCGGCGTCGTCGCCGGCTTCTGCTTGGAGCACACCAAGCTCTGGGAAAAGGTATACAATCTTTCATTTTAATTTTCATTGCTGCTGCGTTTCAGGAGTGGTTTGGTTGAAATTTGCAGAAACTAATTAAGCGATTTGACATTTTTGTTTGTGTTTATTGTTGCAGCAACAACTGACTGGAAAGTACAAGATTGTGTCAAGAGGGCAGAAATGACTTGGAGTGGAAGAACTAGACAATCAGTTACCTTAGGATTTGTTTCTTTTTCTTCTTTTTTTTGCCTCGTGAAAGGCTGAATTGTACCAGTAGAACAATTTTAGTAGTATCTTGATTTGTGCATGAAATTGGAAGTAGTTAATTTTATAGTTTTAGTGGAGTTCATGGTTTGGAGGCTTAGTATGAGTTTATTTTTCATTTTAGTAGTCCCTTTTAGTTAGCCTTTTTTCCCCTTTGAGTTGCTTTTTAGTTGGAAAATAAGAATTGGTATCTATTTCTGCAGAAGGTTCAGCTTGCTTAAATCAAACAATCTATTGAATTGTGATGCCAACCTTGAAATGACGTGGAATTCTCGAAATTGTTTGCCATTCTGATTATTAAAGCACGATACTGGATGTCTGGATTTTGAACATTGTTTTCTGATGTCTTCGTTTGGTGACAACTATTCACAAGAGAATCGAGCCATGTTCATGTGATGCCATGTGGACAAATGAGCATCTTTCTCCGTTGATCTAATGACTGCACCAGAACGATTATACTAGTAGGAAAAATCTAAACTGGCAACTTTAAGTTGGGCAGTTTCAGTTCTCCTAATATTCTTGTGCTGTTAAGGACATTGTAATTCTATAAACTACAGTTGCTGACAGCCTCTTAAAATTTCTCTTCTTAGAGTTACTTTGATATAATTTGGCATGTATCAACAATTTCAATGGGTAACTTGGACGATAAATAAGAAAACAACATGGTCTTCCTTGCACTGCACCATGTTCCAATATAAGTACATAATGTCATCCAAATCTGAATCGGTGTCATTTTTATTTCGGCTCAATCCATCGTGACAGGGATATGTGCAATTGATTATTTTGAGGCAGTTATTCTGTGATGGCTTCTTTGCATCAATAGAGGTCATCCTCAATCCAATCCCTTGCTAACCGGGCTAGAGTTAGGATGTGTTTGTTTGTATGAGTTGGGAGAAATTTCCTCCGCACGAAAAACGAAATGACTTATTAGCACATGATTAATTAAGTATTTACTAATTTTTTTAAAAAATGGATTAATATGATTTTTTAAAGCAACTTTCATATAGAAACTTTGCAAAAACACACCGTTTAGCAGTTAAAAAACATGTGCGCGAAAAACGAGTGAGGTGAGTTGGAAACTCACCCCAAACGAACAGAGCCTTAAAGGCGTTAAAGGCTTTTTGGGTAATTTATGTCAGATGCAGCTTGCAGCTTTTATTAGGCTGTGTTCCTTCCTCCGTTTTCCAGCGCGCTACAGTAGCACGAAAAACGGAGCGATCCATTAGCGCGTGATTAATTAAGTATTAGCTAATTTTTTTTTTCAAAAATAGATTAATTTGATTTTTTTTAAACAACTTTTGTATAGAAACTTTTTGCAAAAAAGTACACCGTGTAGCAGTTTGAAAAGCGTGAGCGGGGAAAAATTACTGTAGCGCGCCGGAAAACGGAGCAACGAAACACAGCCTTAGAATCTCTAGTTTTCCTAAACAATCTAGATCACTCGGATTGTAAGAATTAATAATAGGAAAAAATCTAGAAAATTAGCTAGTAAAAGTAGAAACCAAAAAACTTATTAGCTTTTTTAGATTCTCATCTTCAGCTTCCCAAACAAGGAAAAACCTAACTTTTTAAAGATTATTATCTCAAGCTTCTCAAATAGGGCCAAAGTAAGGTGGTGTTTGAATCTTCTGAAGAAGATGAAGATAAAGATGAATATTAAGTGTTTTACGTAAAACGAGGTGATATTAACGTGTGATTAATTAAGTTTTAATTATTACAAACTTGAAAAATGGATTTATTTGATATTTTAGAACAACTTTCATATAAAAAATTTTCGCGCGAAACGCACCGTTTAGCAGTTTGAAAAGCGTGCCACGATAATTTAGAATTTTATCTTCCCTTTACAGAAGAATCGAACGGGGCCTAAGACGTTTGGTACTCGTGACAGAACTCTATCACCGATTGAGTGATTTGGATTTTGGAATGGTATCCATGATCAAATCTTGGATGTAGCAACACAAGTTTATGAATGTCTCCATACATTTAGAATATTTTCTACATCAGAAAATCAGAACTAAGGCAAAAGAGAAGAACAAAAATAATGAAAAAGCCACATACCCATCAGAATGAACAGACAGACAAGATCAAGACAGACGAGTCCAAATGGGAGTATATGTACAACCACAAAGTCCACATCGGATTGAGATCATGTACACTACGTGTGCAGTACTGCTCATTGACATGAGGGCTCAAGCGTCTATGAGGCCCACATGTTAGTGAGCAGTACCGACAACCCGTGTCCGTCCAGAGAGAGAGAGAGCAAAACTCCCTTGGAAGGGAAGCGAGCAAGCAAAGAAATTGAGGAGGCGAGATGTGAGACATGAACCATCACTCTTTCTTGAAAAAAAATGTTCATTTTTCATGAAGTTCGGGAGTGAATTGCCTGTTGTTCTCGATCAATTGTGAGGGATGAAGGAGGAAGGGGAAAGCAAGAGGACTAAACTAGCTCGTGCTTTCTCCTTTCGAGAAATTTCTTTCACTCAATCAAGGGGAGCCCCATTGCCACAAGGGTTGCTTTGCTATGCCGATCCAAGAACGCTCGGTCCCCTACAAATCTTGCTTCCTCTCCTTCTCTTGTTTTGATCAGTGGCGGGGCATGTTTTGTCTTGCTCCGGTAAGTTCATTCTTATGCATAAATTTTTTCTAGCTTTCGCTCCATCAGGTGCGGTTTCTTGGATCTTGGTTGGGGTGGTTATGTCGTCCATTCTTGGTTTCTTGCACATCTGATTGTAGGGATGATCTCGGTGAGTCGAATACTTAAATCTAGGTAGTTGGTTTTAGGTGGGAGTGTGGGAGGACAATCAATTCTTGGTTTTGCGGCCAATACAATGACAATTAGGAAGTATAGATGATGAATAGATGGGGGAGACAAGGGTCGACTTGGAGATGGCGTTGCAAGAGCCTCCCTTCTCGCTGGCCTCGTAGAGCTCCCGTGCCATCGTGGGAGCTAAAGGAAAGCGCGTAGGCTACGATAGCAGAAAACAAAACTTTTCTACCGCGCACACCAGGACATCATGCAAAGATAGGATCATGGATCGTTACCACTAGACGCGCAGCGCAGCGGAAGTAGAGTTGGAGAAGCCGGTCCAACCACGCGCGTCGAGGTAGTAGTGGAAGTAGTCGATCGCCACGAACAGATCGTCTCCTCCACGCGATTAGCCGCACCAGGAGCAGATCCAATCTGCCGGTTGTTGACGCCAATCTACGCCGCAACGAGCAGCGCCTCCACCGGTATCCACACGTACGGGGCTGGAGCACCAATCGCAAGTGTGCTAGCACTCGGGAGCGGCTAGGGTTTGGCTCTGGAGGTGGCGGCTAGGGTTATGCTCGAGATGAACAGATGAGTACCTCCCTCAGCCCCTCACCTCCATATATATAGACCTCTCTACTTGGGCCTCGTGGACCAAAGCCCAATAGGAGTCTACTCGGATCCCTATCCGAACTGAGCCCACATCCGAATCACATTCGAATGAGTGTTCCAACCCGTTAAGCGTGCGACCCTGTAGGTTCACATATACTTGGTCGCGACCCGGAAACGCCTTTCCAGTCAACCTGTTAATAGCGGCCCCTAGCAAGGCATATTAACCTTCAGAGTATATGTAAAGATCATATCGGCTGAACCTGTAATGTTCTCATGTACGAATCCCTTTACCTCACGATATAGATTGAACTCAAGGCGAGACCTGTGCCATCCTCTTAATAGCTCAATCACTCTCTCGATTCCGTGATGGATTATAAACTTGTGATTGACTCCTCAATCACCTAGCATGGCCATGCATTTCCATAATCCATTACATCGAGGGGCCCAGAGATATCTCTCCCATAAGGAGGGGCAAATTCTATCTTGACCATCCACATCCCACTACATATTTCATAGCAAACCCGAAGACTACTTTTATAACTACCCAGTTACGGAGTAGTGTTTAGTAGTCCCAAAATAAGCTACTACGTATGTTGGGAACCGTGATGATCTCAAGTCTAAGGATTCTACATAAACAGTACTTGAGACCAACTGATGACACATAGAATCTCTGCAGTGTCTCATGACGGGTCTATCCAATATATGTTTACCAACGTATGTCCATATTATTGATTGGTATCTCTATACCATGATCCATGAGACATGATCATCAATCAATACATATGCTGATCTTTAAATCATATTTGTTCCTCATATGATATACGATCAGAGATCATTTAGAAATAGCATCATTGTAACATTAAGAGTCTCATGAATAAGTCACATACTTATTGATCAAGAATAATAATGTCTATTTCAAGGAACAAAGCACTGAATCATAAACATAGTCTGTGATATATACAACATCCCAATGTTGTCTCTAGGGCATATCACTAACAGGAGCCTCCGCTGTAGCGCTGGCGTAGAACACGGTCATGGTTTTTTACCCCTCATACCGAGAAGGTTTTTAATTTAAATCATTCTGTCTTTGTGTGTATGCGAATGTTATTCTGTTACTGTTTTGCTAGTTATCCTCAAAGTTCATGGCAAGATGAGAGGTCGATTGTGTGAAATATGTTTGCCATTGGTGAATTATTATTTGCATGTTGATATGGTGTTTGGTTCAACCCCAACAAATCACACGCTAGATATTTTTAGCAAAAGTCGTGGCTTACAACCTTGTGGCCTCTGTCACTTGGACCATCTATGTGATGGTCCAGATGTATGCCAAAGGAAATTATGCTAGAGAGGATGTTTTATTGATTGGAAATTATGCTAGAGAGGATGTTCTATTGATTAATTCACAAGTAGCATGTTTATCCTACTCATCTATTTTCTACATGTAGGAGAAGATACCAAAAGTAAAAAGAAGAATATTAATATTAGTTATCTTCCTTTTTTATGATCATCTTCGCCATTTTTGTTATTTACATCATCATTTCTATATTATAAGTCATTTTAGTTTTTCCTAATTTAAATATCACTAACATTAACCGAGTTTAGAGAAAAATGCATTTACATCTATATATATTCACCAAATATAGTATTTTTTTATTTACTACCAACTTCATCGTGTTTTCTACCAATTACCCCATGTACTTTAATGTTATAAAATAATCCCTATACCTATATGATTCTATAATATTTCACCTATACAATATAACATCTATAGGTATAAAATTGTCCCAAAAACCTCAATAATTTGTTTTAATCCGTAGCAAAGCACAGGTATTTGGCTAGTAATAACAAATAAATGTTATGCTCGTATGTTTA
This sequence comes from Oryza officinalis, assembly GCA_008326285.1. NCBI lineage: Eukaryota > Viridiplantae > Streptophyta > Magnoliopsida > Poales > Poaceae > Oryza > Oryza officinalis. The sequence goes on along the minus strand of BDMV01000001.1, from coordinate 7,238,619 downwards.
ATTTTCACCTATATAACATAACATAAGACACATGCACTCGTATATTGTAAAATTTACAACTGACTTGAGTAATATTTATAGTGCACTATGATCATTGGATTCATAACAATTGTCACTCTCTAATTTATCCATATAAATTATACATATTCATATGACTATATGTAGCATTGAATGTTATCTACATATATTATTAGTTAACAGAATTTTAGATTATGTTAAGAAAAAAATATCTCTTAAATTCTAAAAACTAGTTAACTTTGATGTCACGCTAATAACTACTAACTCATGTAAAAATTACTAGTAAATAATATTATTAATATGTCACAAAAATTACTACTAACTCATGTAAAAACTATAAATAATATATATTACATAGCGTGTGCACATGAACTAGGTAGTAGTGTTCAGCTGCAAGGTTTGGTGGTTGGAGCTAGCAATATTATTATCGAAACTAGAGAGGGATGAGATAACAAGAAGGAATTTTTTTTAGAAATAATATGATTTTAATGGAAAATCGTAAAAGTAGTGGGCTCTAGCACCAAATTGCGCAAATATGGGCCTGTCGATCGGGGGTGAGACGACACAAGCACCTGTCGAACGGGGGAGAACCGACAGGCCCTGTCGAATGCCCGCAGTTCGACAGGACCACGCCACCGCCCTGTCGGCCAACGGGAGCGCGACAGTTGCCCCTGTCGGCCAGCCGCGTGCCGACAGGGCCCCCCACCGCCCCTGTCGACCAGCCGCGTGGCGACAGGCAGCGCTCACCGCCCCTGTCGACCAACCGCGTGCCGACAGGCCCCCCCGTCGAGCAGCCACGTGCCGACAGGCTGGCTTATAACCCCGATTCGTTTCAACTGAGGACCACTTCGTCTCTCGGCTCTTCACCTCAGCTTCGCCTCACATGCCGCCGCCAGCTCCAGCCGCCGTCGCGCCAGCTCGCCGTCGCCATTGCCATGGCTGCCGGTGCACCACGTCGTCGTGAAGATAGCACCATGAGAAGAGAAGGCAAGTATCTGCAGTGATTAAGGTAAAAAACTGCAATCCCTAAGTTAGGTTGTGAAATTTTAATTTGTAAATATGAGGTTTGTTATTTCGATATTATTATTTGTGAATCGTTAGTCATTGTTGTTAGTACATATAATCTGTTGAATCTGTTAACCATTAGTCATTGTGTAATGTTAGTAGATATAGTTATTTAGTTGTATGTTGCAAATAATTCGAAGTTAGTATATATTTGCTGAGGTGATTAGTAATTTCGTAATAGTGAAATAGTTATCATCGGGGAGAAATCAATGTTGAGCGTTAGTACGAATCGAAAGGAAATTATATTTAATTAGTCAAATTTACGATGCAGAGCTGTGTCACTTGGCCAGAGGAAATTACTACGTGGTTGGGTAGGAGACGTCCACAATTGTGCAGGAAAGAGCAACGACAGCAAAGGTATAAATTTGTAATCCTTTGGACGACGACAATTTTTTTTATTAATCATTGTTGATTGTTAGTACAGGTATTATACGTTTATTATTAGTTAAAATGAAATGAAGATATTATACGTTTATTATTAGTTAAAATCGAATGTAACGTATATTTAAGTTACTCCATGTTTGTAACCAAGTGCTCATTATCTTATAGTTGCGATGGGACGTCAAAATAATTCGCACCTGTAGTTGTTTGCTTCATAATGTTGATTCTATTGATGTCTTCTAGGCGGCGCGCAATAGCACGCCCCATTATCTAGTACAGGTCATGCTCAATCCAATCCCTTGCTATTGCTAACCAGGCTAGAGTTAAACGCCCTGTTTTGAGGAGCTTTTGTCAGTTGCATTTTCTCACGGAATATGTAAGCTTCCCGAAACAATTAGATTCACTTGGATTTTATAAGAATCAATAATAACGGAATCTACAAAATTAACTATTAAGTAGAAAGCTAGAAGCCGAAAATTTTAGCTTTTTTATATTTTCATCTCTAGCTTCTCAAACTATTAGACTTGTCCGGATCAGCGGTTCGGCTGCAATTTTTGATGGCACGTGAAACGAGACAAACCATTAGTACGTGATTATTCAAGCGGTAATTATTATAAACTTGAAAATATATTTATTTAATTTTTTTATGAACCTTCTATATACATAACATTTGTACGAAACAACAATTTGTGAAGCATGCTTATAAACAAAAAACTTTAGCAGTTTGCACTTAGCTATGTTGGTTTGAGAGAAGAGAAAAAGAAAAGATTAAGAAGATAAGTAAGGGTGTGTTCGGGAGGAGGGGTTGGAAATTCCTTCTCTTCGGCACATAAAACGAAACATGTATTATTGCATGATTAATTAAGTATTAGTTTTTTTAAAAAAAGATTAACATGATTTTTTTAAAACAACTTTTATATAGAAAATTTTTGTAAAAAACACACCGTTTAGCAGTTTGAAAAGTGTGCGCGTGGAAAACGAGGGAGGTGAGTTGGGAAAGTTGGGGAAGAACACAGCCTAAAACGTGATGAGCCATTAGTATATAATTAATTAAGTACTAATTATTTTAAATTTAAAAATGGATTAATGTGATTTTTAAAAGCAATTTTTCTATATTTTTTTTAAAAACATATCGTTTAACAGTTTGAAAAGTGTGTAATGAATAACGAAGCTCTTTTCTTCATTTTTTTTCTGCCTTCAAACGCAGCCCAAACGAGAAGTAGATGTTGGGGAAGATGCTTCACACTTCTTTTGTAGGAGTATAGTACTACCGATTGAGCAATTTGGATTTTGGAATTGGCTATCCACTATCAAATCTTGGTTGTACCAACACAAGTTCATCAATTACGGTTGGAATATTTTATACATCAGAAATTAAGCCACATTATATGGAGAATATGGGTACCGGGTATCCACAGCCTCTATATTCGATTAGAGATAGAAGGTGGGTTAGATCCATATATTATGTAATAAAGTAAGACTCGATCATAATATTGTCTTGTGTTCTATGACATGACCTAGAGTCCTGATTAAGTACTACTATATAATAGATTAGGAAACTGATGCCGTATCTAGCTAGGTTCTCCTCTTTGTAACCCTGCTCCCAACCTATATAAGGTGGGCAGGGAGTCCTCTTGGGGCATGACCACGAAGATAACCACAACTCGATCGTCAGATCAATATACATCCGACGGATATAATTTCCAAACAAGAGTAGGGTATTACCTCTCATCGAGAGGGCTTGAACCTGTATAAATCCTTATCTCCGCATCCATCTACTTTAAGGCCTCGTGCGCTACCCTCTTTTATTATTGCCGAATTCCAGTTTCGCCAGTTGGCGCGCCAGGTAGGGGTGGCGTCGAGTTTATCGTCGACGAGTGCGATGGAACCAATCTCTGGCATCGTCGGATTCATTTTCGTCCCAAGTCTCCATCTCGGATTTAGTTTAGCCAGGAAGATCAATCTCAGCGAGTTCGACGATTTAATCTCCGATGTCACCGGGTTTTTTTCCCTTCCAACTTATCGTCATTTAATTAGATTGATTTCTAATCTCAAATTAATCTCTTGATGTTTTTTTGTTATTATTCACATATAATTATGCGGCACTACTCAGGCGATTGATGCCTATCATGGACTCGTGGCGTTGCTATGCGGTCAACCGGCCACGAGCCTACTCCACTGCCGTCATTGTTGATGGCAACATCGTCTTCATAGTCGATCGCCTCTGTCGCTGCTGACTGGTTTCTTCATCTCCATGGTTGGTGTACTCTGCCGTCGTTGTTGATAGCGACAACGTCTTCATCATTGGTCGCCTCCGCCGCCGCTAACCGGTTTCTTCGCCTCCACGGTTGGTGGACTCTGTTGCTGTTGTTGATGACGACATTGTCTTTATCGTTGGTTGCCTTCATCGCCGCTGATTGGTTTCTTCGCCTCCATGGTTGGTGGATTCCGCCGCCGTTGTTGATGGCGGCACCGTCTTCATCTTCGGTCTCCTCCGCCGCCGCCAACTGGTTTCTTCGTCTTCAGAGTTGGTATACTCCGCCGTTGTTGCTGATAGCGACATTGTCTCCACCGTTGGTCACCCTCGTAATCGTCGATTGGTTTCTTCGCCTCCACGATTGGTGGATTCCACTGCCATTGTTGATGGCGACATCGTCTTCATCGTCGGTCGCCTCCGCCGCCGCGGACCAGTTTCTTCGCCTCCACGATTGGTGGACTCCACTGTCGTTGTTGATGACGGCATCGTCTTCATCATTGGTTACCTTCATCGTCGCTGACTGGTTTCTTCGCCTCCACGGTTGGTGTACTCCACTGTCGTTGTTGATGGCGACATTGTCTCCACTGTTGGTCACCTCCGTCATCGCCGACTGGTTTCTTCGCTTCCACGGTTGGTGGATTCCGCTGCCGTTGTTAATGGCAACATCGTCTTCATTGTCGGTCACCTTCGTCGCTGCTGATCGGTTTCTTCGCCTCTACGGTTAGTGGACTTCGCTGCCATTGTTGATGGTGACATCATTTTCATCGTCGGTTGCCTTCATCGCAACCGACTGGTTTCTTCGTCTTCACGGTTGGTGGATTCCGCCGTCGTTGTTGATGGCGACACTGTCTTCATCGTCGGTTGCCTCCGCCGCTGCCGACCAGTTTCTTCGCCTTCACGGTTGGTGGATTCCGTCGTCAACTGGTGTTTTCGCTTCCATGGCCGCGCGTTTTTGCCACGTTGTTGGGCAACTTCACCTCCACCTTCGGTCGCCTCAGCTGCTTTTACGGTTAGTGTCTTCATCGCGATTGATGGACAACCTTGTCCCTACATCGGCCATCTTCACTGTCACCGATGAAAATACCAACAAGATCGATCAATTATACATCATCGGCTCGCCTTCGCTATTATCGACTGGTGCCTTTGCCTTCACGGCTGGCCTATGTCGGTTGCCTTCATCGCCGCCGATTGGTTTTCTCACCTTCATGGTTGGCTTGTTACGCCGCCACTAACGGGCGTCATCGTCTTCACTGCCAGCCGCTTCGTCTTTTGTTGTCGATTGGTCTTCACTGGTCTCCTCACTTCTATGGCTACGTGTCTCTGCTACCATTATTGAGCAGCTTCGTCTTCACAGCTAGTCACCTCTACTACCGTCGACTGGTGTCCTCACCTTTACGGTTATGCGTTTTCACCGTCAGTTTGGTTCTGTTGCTATTGACTGGTGTCTACGCCTCTAGGTCTATGCAACTCTGCTACCATTTTTGGACGACTTCATCTTCGTTGTCTTCATCACCAGCAACCTATGCTGTCTCTACTTCGTCAGCTTCGCTATTTCAACAACCTCGACATCTCCGAGAACTTCGACATCTCGGCATGCGCCACCAGATATGACATCACGTTAATCTACTACAACAATTGGTGCTCCAATCCTCAAGATTTTTACTCGGATATCCTCAACGCATATTTTCTCTCAAGCGATTACTACTCGACGACAAGAAGCTACAATTTATGACTTTATGTTCAGTTGTTTCTTAACTAAGTATAGAGTCGGGGGCTGCACAAATACAAGACTAAAATTTGACAGACGTTATGTTAAGATGAAACAATCAATTAACCAGTCAGCAAGTTCTACGAAATCAATTCCGGAGTCATCAGCTTCGTCTTCACTATAGAGCAGGCTTTCTACTTCAGCAGCTCCAACATTTTCACTGACAACTTTGGCTCTCAGTTGATGCTATAGTCTATTCCAAGTTTCTCAAGTGTCAAGTTCAAGATTTAATTTATATGTCATGGTCGAGTTTGGAGTTCTACCCGGATATTACTTCCAGCCTCTCATGTTCGGCCCAGAGAGTTTGGAATCATCAACCAATCAACTCAGACTCGACAAATTGATCAACAATATCAATATTTACTTTTCTCCATGTGAAGCATCATCAACGACTACGACATCAAGTTCTATTGTCATTGTCAAGAGGCGTTGCATCAATCTTCGCCACACACACTAATGCCAAGACAACTACTCGAGCTTGGATATCTTCTCAATAGTTTATTATCATTGACGTCATCTCCGGCACCTTCGTCATCGGCATTACCTTCATGTCCGGCCAACTACTGTCAACCAAGTTCTTTACTTCAGGAGTTTGGGCTTCGTCGACACTAAAATCTGACTAGATCACTAACATCGTCATCTTCATCAACATCTTGTCATGCCTCTTTGGTCTATTCTACTCTGTCACCGTTCATGGTAACTTCGTCACTGCTGGTCATATCTGCTATCACCGGATGATTTCTTCGCTTCTACGATTGGTGGACTTCGCTGCCACCGTTAACGGGCAACTTTGTCTTTACAAACGGTTGCCTCTACTGCCGTCGATCGTCATCACCACCGGTTGCGTCTGTCACAATTGGTGGCTTATTACGCCACAGCTGATAAGCATCTTCGTCTTCACTGCCGGCTTGCCTCCGCCGTCATTGACTGGTGTCTTCGCCTTCACGATTCGCCTATTATGCCACCGTTGATGGGCGTCTTCATCTTCATCGTCCGGCTGCCTCTGCCGCCGCCGACTGGTGTCATTGCCTTCACTGCTGGCCTATTATGCCCCCGCTGATGGGCGTCTTCATCTTCACCGTTCAGCTGCCTCCACCGCCGTCGACTGGTGTCATTGCCTTTACGGCTGGTCTATTATGTCGCCATTGATGGGCGTCTTCGTCTTCACCGTCGGCATGCCTTCGTCGCTGCCGACTGGTGTCCTCGCCTTCATGGTTGGCCTATTATGCCCCCGCTGATGGGCGTCTTCGTCTTCACCGTCCAGCTGCATCCGCCTCCGTCGACTGGTGTCATTGCCTTCACGGCTGGCCTATTATGTCGTCATTGATGAGCATCTTCGTCGTCTTGCCTCCATCGCTACCGACTAGTGTCCTCGTCTTCATGATTGGCCTATTATGCCGCCATTGATGGGCATCTTCGTCTTCACCTTCAGCTTGCCTTCGCCGTCGTCGACTGGTGGCCTTGTTGTCATGGCTAACCTACTACACCGTCGCTGATAGGCAACTTTGTCTCCACTACAACCTCATCTTCGCCGTCGATTGCCTCCACTTTGTTGGTATTGATTTCTTCGCTACCACCGACTGATGATCTCGCCTCCATGCCGATCACATCAGCCACCACTAATGGGTAACCTCGACTGCGACAGAAGAACAAGCAACATGCTCAGGGGCTTACCAGCTCTCGCATGAGGATCATACCTTCAATCTGGACTTATTCCGGGCACATGCGATATGAATTCAGAATCAAGGGCTTATCTCCTATGCTCAAGGTCTAGATTAATCATTATTTCCCACGAAGACCATCATCTGAGTACTTGCGCCAGTCGGGATTTAATTATCATATTTACTTCGGTACATCCCATGAGAGATAACCACTCGGATCAGAAGCCACTCAAATGAGATGTGCCCGGTCTACATCACCTGGGAGATTTGTTATTCGGGAGCATATTAATAGGCGTTCTATACACATTATATTTTAAGGGTATCGGTGGGCATATTTTGGGTCTAATCCCAATATGTCTGCAGCTCATATTTCCAGGTGTGGCCTGCCACATGTCTCTAGGGACTTAAGCATATTTTTCTTGGCAATATACACGTGAACAATTGCCCAATACCTTAAAATCCTTTTATACAGCTGTTACATAATTTTTTAGGAGTTGATACAATGCATTTTAAAAGGTGATAAACAGTGAAGCTTTATATATAGCTAATATTAACTTCTTTATATATAAGTTAAGCATTGTTTGGTGTTTTAGAAAACAATTGATTGGATACTATATCATTACTTTAGACTACATATGTGTGCATCCTTATAAAAGACCGGTATTATGACTTAGGCTGATTATATATTTTGGTCGTTTTTCAGACGGTTGGTAAATCTATTTATGAGGGTTTACACTCGGATTTTATACCACGTATGTCATATATTTTTAGGTGTGGTGAAGTCGTGTATCTTATAGGGACTTCAACATATTCTTTTTGTGATATGCGCATGGTGAGAACCCAGTACCTTAAAAAATCCTTTACTCGTCGCATAAAAGCTTTTTATTAAAGTCATTTGCTACGTTATTTTTAAAGGTAACCAATAGCATGCTTTCATAGCTTTATAAACTGGTTTTTCTTCATAAAAGTCATGTGCTATTTGGTATCATTTTCAAAGACGCAGTTGGCCTAAGGCTACACGCATTATATTATTAAGTCGCGGTCGGCCCAGAGCTACGCGCATCATATTTTATGCAATCGGTATATCACTCGGGTCATGTTACTCGGGGATTCACACCGCATATGCTATAAATTAATATTAACTCACTTGGTTGACTATAATTATTAAAAACCATTCGGATGGTTAGGTTATCCTTGACTATATGCTTAGCTTGTTCAACTAACCACATAGTCAGGGGCTACACCTAATTAGGTACATCTAATCGATGCATCTAGGTATGTATTTTTGGTTATTTCTTGAAATTTTTTCAGCCCTTTACAACCTTTTGATTTGGTAAAAGCACTCGGGAGACTATGACGAAAATGATTGAAGCACTCGGTTTTGGATTAATTTGGTTCAAGTGAAGATTATCTTTTCAACTGTGAAGGTCTCAGGGGCTACTGTGAAGAATATGTGTACCGAGCATCCACATGGCCTCCATATTCAACTAGAGATAGGAGATGAGCTAGATCCATATATTATGTAATAGAGTAGGATTCGATCATAATATTGTCTTGTATTATATGGCATGACTTAGAGTCCCGATTAAGTACTACCATAAAATAGATTAGAAAACTGATGCCGTATCTGGTTCTCCTTTTTGTAACCTTGCCTCCAACCTATATAAGGTGGGCAGGGAACCCTCTAGGGACATAACCATGGAGACAACTATAACTCGATCGTCAGATCAATATACATCCGACGAATACGATTCTCAAACAAAAGTAGTGTATTACCTCTCATCGAGAGGGCCTGAACCTGTATAAATCCTTATGTTCGTATCCATCCACTTTTAAGGTCTCATGTGCCATCCTTTTGTTATTAGCGAATTTCAGTTTCGACACGTTACCCATCGGATGGAACAGACGGACAAGATCAAGCGAGGCGAGTCCACAAGGGACAGTTACCAGCCTACCACACGTCCACAAACAAGAGGAGAACCAGAGAAAATCTCCCCTTCCAAGGAAGCGAGCGACCAAGCAAAGAAATCAATCGAGGAGGCGAGACGTGAACTGTCGTGCGCTCTTGAATTCTTTTTCGATTTTATTTTTAAATTTGGGAGTGATTTGTCTGTTGCTCTCGGTCGATTGCGAGCGGAGGAGGAGGGGAAAGCAAGAGGACAAAACGGCCTCGCGCTTTCTCCAGTTTCTTCCACTCAATCAAGGGGAACCCCACCGCAAGGGGGCTGCTGCGCTCTGTTGCCCATCCAAGAAACCGCTCGGCTCCCACAAATCTTTGCTTCCACTTCTGTTCCGATCGGCGGCGGCGCATGCTTCGTCTTGCTCCGGTGAGTTTATTCTTCTGCAGGAATTTTTCTAGCTTGCTCTTGCGGTTTCTTGGATCTTGGTTGGTGGATGGTTGTGTTGTCCGTTCTTGATTTCCTGCACCTTCGATCGGAAGGATGATCTGGGTGGGTGGAATACTCGAATCTGGGTTGTTGGTTTTTAGGTGGGACTGTGGGAGGACGGTCACTTCTTGGTTTTACTGCCAATGCGATGACGGTTAGGGAGTATGGACGATGAACGCGAAGTGTTCGACGAAATTACTGGCCCGAATTATATGAGGAAGTAGAGAGCTAGATCAGGATTTGATGCCTCCGGATTGTATTGCTTCTACGTATCTTAGGGCAACACATTCTGAACCTCCAGTCTGGCCGGAGGCCCGAGCCCACGGTTTCGGAGCGTGCCTTCGTCGTGCCCTAGACTCGTCACTGTGTGGGGGTGGAGCAGGACAAGATGCTCGTGTTGATCACGGCCCCTGCTTCTTCGGAGGCATGGAAGAAGAGAACACATGCGTGTACTCTGCTGTAAGCGGCTGCCGATGGCTTTGCTGGGTATATCTCAAGCATATGGTTTGATTGTTCCCACATTTTTAAAAGTTGGGTTTTGGAGTTGTTATTTTTCCCTTTTGAGTTGGGAGTATGGGGTCACAACTTGGAAATTGATTTCTGGAGTTAAAACTTTCTAATGCTAATCGCTGTTTCACCATATTCATCATTTGTGTGCATGTTCAGAAATTGACATGGCACTTGTTGTCAGTAGTTGCTATTTCCTCTTTTTTCGGGATTTCTTTTTTGAAATTGCAATTGCACAAAGTATTTTATCAACTACTTATGTGTGTTTGAGCAGAATTCTGATACATATTGTTTTCTCTCCAGTGCAGCAACATGACCATTCTAGACAACCTGCATCATTGATGTCCTCATCTTCATGTTGTTATGACTGATTCTTGCTACGGCACAGAGGAATCTGCAACGGAGATATTGCATTAAGATTACTGGGTGCTTCTTTGCTGAACTGCTCTAAATTAAATGGGGGAAGGTAACTGTTTCCAACTCTATATCTCTCTCTGTCTCATTCTTTTCTGAAGTTAAGCTTAGCTTTTCCTTGCTAGGTCTCTTAAGACATGTGGGAAGCATATCACTTTTGTACTATACACAAAATCCTTGAATCTGACATTTTGAGTAACATGTTTTTCTTAATAACACATTATGTCATGATACTGGCTTACTTGCAGTATATAAACATTTATTGACATAAACTACTGTAGTTCCAACTTCCAAGTTATACTTTGACTCAAACATTTAGGGCTTTAACGTAAATCATAAATGCAGTGGTGTTATCTTAGTTTTGTTGAGAATATTTCTTCTGTTAGCTTAATCCTATTTTTCCATCTTGCAGCAGGTTCGGATCAATTTTGCCATTGTCAGGGCTGTCTTGGCAAGTATACATTGCTCAGAGATGAAGAAAACCCACGGTTGGCAATGTTTGAGAGACGACTTCCTTGCTTCGGTTGTGGTATAGGATGGTCCTCGTGAGTATTCTCTGCTGCCCAAATCAACTTCGGTTCAAATTTCCAAACTAAAATTCTTCATGTGGCAGTATCAGATATCTTCTTGTTGCAGTTTCCTTTTAGGTTTCTTGTGTCCGTTGATCTGGTACTATGCAGCAACTCTCTACTGCTGTAAGTACTACAACAAAGATCCCCGAGAGCGCCCTGGTCTTGCTGCATCGGCGGTTGCGGTTAGTATTCCTTTGACAATAACCCTGAACATATTACTATAATACTAGTTCACTACAATTACTTAAAGCTAGAATCTAGCTACAGGGATCAAAATGGTTTCCTGAAAGAAGACCATGATTCTTCTGTATAGGACATCAAACTCCTTGGTGGTAGATGTAATTGTGTTGATCTGGAGTCCCATATTAGAGTATGTATTACTAATAGTTTTGTGATGCGTTGAACTACAATTAATTATGTAATCATTCTGGGGCTTGCCTGTTTGGTATGTAGAAAAAGAAAATAAGGCATGGTCAGATGTACACGCACTCCTATTTTTTTCTTAAGGGCCCATATGACTATATATGTCCATAAGGAGCCCCGGCTGTAGGTTTTGTTTGGCTTTTTGCATAGTATTGTTTGTATGATGCAAGATATATTATTAAACGGCATGGCAGCTACTCTACGCAATTCATAAGTTTTTTACATTTTGTTCTGGTATATTACCCGAGTATTTTAGTTGCAGTGATTCTTCTCTAATGTCTTCAATCCATTCCACATGTGCAGGCAGCTATCTTCACAACCGCGACAATCATCACCCTCACCACGATGCTGATAATCTGTGTATACAAATGATATCTGAATCTGCGAAAACAGGGCTGGAGGATCCTCGATTGAGAGACTTGAGACATTCAGGATGGACATGTGATGTTAGTGGTTGCAGCCAATTTTAACCCATCATATACCACAACGTTGTACTTACATGTATGAATTCCTGATCGAAACACGGTAGTAGCTTCGTCTGCTGCTACCTTTTGGTTATACTCTAGATGTTCATTATTATTATTGTTACTGCTGTCACCAACTCTGAGCTCGCCCGGCTTCATTTTTAATACGAGCTGTCAAAATTTCTCTGGAACAATTATACACCCTGCGGCATCCTGCCCCATTTTTGCATGTTACAATCAGATATTCAGATATAAGATGGCATGTAAAATTAATATTTACAGTATTCTTTCTCCCATCCGAATGCATGATCTGAATCTTGTGACAATGTGACATGATGATAAAATCCCCTGTAAAATTATACTGACTTGAATCATGTGACCCTGTTTTTTTTTTTTTTGTGGAGTATAATCCACTGCACTCTGCTCTACACCCTGTCCTGATCTTGGATTGAGACAGAACAGATTGACCAGTAATAAACCTTCATTTACTGACTAAATCAACCTCTCATGACATGCATATTTTCTTAGGGGAATGAAATGCATCTTAACATCAAAGTTAATGGTTACACACCACAATTGCAACAGATCATACATGATGCACGAAATGGGGGAATGACACATTACACATATGTATGTGTTCTTGTTTCTTTTTCTTTTCTTTTTGTAAATCACATAGGCATGTCTTCGTGCATATGAGCACATATTCCATCCTTACCAGTTGTTTATTTATCTACCAGAGAGACAGTAGTCATAGATTTACGTAAGGAGGAAAAAAGATTTTCGCATACTACACATGCATCCGTCACTGCAGGGCCTCTTTGAACGCATGATTTCACAGAAATTTCATAGGGTTTCATGAGTAAAATTCCTTTAAATTTAAAATAGAATTTATGTACATCGGATCAGATCAGATCACAAACCACTCTCTCAACTAACGATGTATATATATAGTCACTGTGACTAATGTCTCTTATTCCACTATATGTAACGTAATGTACCATCGAGCACCACCTGTATTAATTAGCATACACGAATTAATTAATTAATTAATGGAGCACAGTATCATCAGTGCATGTATGCCCTAATAGCTCTTGTAGATTGCAAAGCATCCATGTCCAAACGAAGTTTCTTTTGCTATATCAATATGAAACCTCGTATTATTTGGTGTGGTTCTTTTCGAAGTGTCAAAACGAAGTTCGTTCAATCCTCTCGTCTCCTGTGCACCTTCACCTTTAGTCCATCCCTCATATGGAGGATGATGGACAGCTTGGGCGGCGGCGGCGCGGCGCCGGCGACGGCGGCGACACGGAACCGTGGCACGACGGCGGCGACGACGGCCTTCATCTGTGCGAACGCGAGGTCTCGGCCGAGGCACGTGCGTGGCCCGACGTTGAACGCGGCGAACTTGCACGAGCGCTCGTGCTGGAACCTCCCCGCCGGCGTCAGCCACCGCTCCGGCCGGAACTCCTCGCAGTCTTTCCCCCACACCGCTTCCATCCTTCCCATGGAGTAGAGCGACACGATCACCCGCCGCGTCGGCCCCACGGCCACGCCGCTCGGCAGCGTGTCCGGCTGCGCCGCCGCCTTGTGCTCGAACGGCACCGGCGGGTAGAGGCGGAGCGACTCCGACAGCGCCGCGTGCAGGTAGACGAGCCGCTTCAGCTCGGAGGCGGTGCGGTGACCGGCGCCGTTCGACGGCGGGTGCGCGCGGAGCTCGGCGAGGATCCTGGCCTCGACGTCGGGGTGCTTGGAGAGCAGCCAGAAGAACCATGTCAGCGCCGAGCTCGTCGTGTCGCGGCCGGCGACCATGAGGTTCAGCGTCGTGTCGCGCAAGAACGTGTCGAACTCGGTGCCGTCCTTGCCGATCTCGTCCTGGCATGCCAGGTACGATGTGAGGAGGTCGGCGGCGATGGCGTCGGTGTCATTGGCTGCGCGCTCTCGCCGGAGTGCGATGAACTCGGCGATGGACGCGTCGAGCACCTCCCGAGCCTTGGCCATCTTCTTGTAGTGCCCGATCTTGAGGTAACTCTGGAGCCTTAGCCATGGCACGGGCGCGATATGGCGGTAGAACAGCACCTCCTCGGCGTCGTCCATGGCCGCGGCGAAAGGGACGGTGGGGAAGTCGGCGGCGAGGCAGCCGGGATCGACGCCGAACACGAACATCGCCGTGAGGTCAAACGTGAGGCGCATGAACACGTCCTGCAAGTCCACGGCCGCGCCCGACGCGGCGAGCTCGTCGAGCAGCGGCACGAGCCCGCCGCCGAGCTTCCGCGCGGTGCTCTCCGCGACGGCGGCGCGGAACCTCGCGTCCGACAGCAGCGTGTGCGCCTTCCGCCGCTGGAATGACCACGACTCGCCGTCGGCGTTGAAGATGCCGCCGCCGAGCACGTCGAACATGGCGGCGAACTCCTCCCCCTTGGGGTAGTTGCCGAAGTTGGCCGTGAACATGTGCGCCACGTTCGCCGGGTCGGCCGTGACGAGCACGTCCCCCGGCGAGCCCCATGGGCCCTCGACGACGTGCGACATCGCCGCCGCGCGAAGGAACTCCGTCACCCAGTCGTGGACGCGCCCGGCGTTCACCACGATCGCCGGGAGCGCGCCGACCACCGGCCAGTTCGTCGGAAGCCGGTCCGGCCGCTTGCTCCTCCTCCTAAACCTGCAGAAGAGCAGCAAGAAGCAAGCGGCGGACACCATGATCTCCGGGTACTTGACTACGAAGCCGAGAAGCCATGGCAGGAGCTCCATTTCTTGGCTATTCGTCAAGCTGGTGAGGTGTCTTTGTGACTTGTGAGCTCGCTCGCCGCCATGGATGGAGTTTCTTGTGGTTATATAGAATCATAGCTGATAAAATTGTGAAAGGTTTGGGTTTAGGTCATTAGGTGAAAGGGAGAGATGAGGAGGAAGGGGTCATATGGTGCACGGCAAGTAGGCAATGCCACCTCATTTCATCCAAGAAAAGAAAAGAGTTATCTTTTCTTCTACACCAAATATTTCCTCCATTTTTTTAAAATGTTTAACGCCGTTGGCATTTGGACCTAAGTTTGACTACTCATCTTATTCAATAAATTTATCTAATCATCAGTTATTTTGTTGTTATTCCCTTCATCCCAATATAATCGTTCCCTAAGTAAAGGACACCAAAACATTTATCATTATGAAATTAATCCTCGTCAATTAAGGTGTTTTGTTGCTTCGTGACCAACAAAAATTAATTCATATTTTAAATATTGCATAGATTGAACCAATAGAATGTTGGCAGCATGCATACAGTTGCATGCACGTAAGGCATTCAACAATGCACATTTACTCTTTGTATAAATAAACAAAGAGATATTTTGTTAAATGATAATCATTTTGAGAAAACCTCAAAAATCTTATCTGATGATCAAACTGGGATGGAGAGAGTATTTGTTTTTTCATTACGAGTACTTTAAGCATGACTTATAATTTTACATATTTGAAAAAAAAAGAAGTTTGAATAGGACCAATGGGTAAACGTAAGTCAAAAAGTCAATGACGTTAAACATAAAAAATAAAGTATTATATTGGATTCACCATCAACATTGACCTAAATGTGGCCACATATGAACATGTAGGCATTGCAATTACTTTGGAAAATAAGAAACAGAATGTTACTCCATCTAGTCACAAATTATGACTTTGACCATTTAGTTCTCCTTTCTATAAATATATATAAAAAAGTTACTATATAAGTGTGATATTATGAGAATTTTTGCTATAATAAATTTGCACGTGTCACTTTCATATGCACAATACTTATATTTCTAAATAATCATTATGAGTAAAGTTAACTTATGTTAACTGCATGAATTTAAAAATGACATTCTTTTGTGTCTGGAGGAAGTATGTGATTTATTTTCTTTGCTTGAACCAAATTGATGTAATATATAGCAAATCAGTTCTAGTAGACGACATAAAGGGTTACCACTGAATACTGATCACAGCATAATTAGCTGGCCATTAGTTTCTGGTCAGACAGGCTTGGAAAAGAGGATCATACAATCCACTATTGTCAGTAATGCTACCATTTGTGCTGATCATTCTGGTTTCTCCAAGCAAAAGTTCCCTTCTAGTGTAACAAGTTAAAACTGCCCACAGATATGGTACTCTTGTACTCTATATATGATTCATTAGGCCTTGCTGGTATACCAAAAGAGTCTTCTTGTGATTAAGAAAGTTTGCCTAATGGCCTCAAAGAAATATTATTTACTTTACTTATATATGTCGCCTAGGGTTTACCTAAGTCTGAAGTCCTTTTTTTTTTTTACACGGGGTCATTTCCATTAAGAAAGCAGACCAGTTTTGCAGTCTCTGGTAAACGTGCTACTGAAGTCTTTGGTGAACTTACTTTGTAGTACAATTTTTAAAACTGAACAGCGATGTGCTACTTCTGTTTATATATATTTTTTGTTCCTTTTGTCTAGACCATTTCAAAATCAAATTATAGTTTGGATAAATATTTGCAAAACACCACATCCAGGGGTCACATTTCACCACAAGCTGAAGGCATCTTTCACCAACTACTCGACGACAATGGGATCATCAAACTTTGCGATGAGCTGCACCAATAGAGTTCGCTTGACGATTCTGAGTTTACACGAAAAATATAAGTGGGTCCAGCCAAATGTTTCTTTTAAAAGTGAAGAAATGATGGAGAGCCTCTGCAGTCTAATGGTTTACTTGTGAACTGGTCATGAAAACGAAACAAGAATTATCCTATTCTTGTATGTGTGACCGAACCAATCCTCCAGATTCATGTAAAGTCCATCACATACAGACGTGTTCACCAGATAATAATAATCACTCAATACTTACTCTTAAGTTTTAACTGATATGTAAAGTATACTGTTGTTCACAAATACTTGAATAAATCAACCCAAAGACCATCACACAATCATATACCAATCACCACAACATTTTGTTCCTATCACATGGTTACAATTCTGGTACTAATCCAACCAGACAGTTTGCACTTTGTAATAATTCCTTCTCATTGAACTCTGCATCTAGACATCTAGTCCCATGCAGATATATATAACACAAGAAAGCAGGATAGCTAAGCTGACAGCATGGTTATCAAGCTGCCTCCCTTCTCTTGAGCCTAACCATCATGCCATTCTGCGTGTGAAGTATGACAGAGCTCTGAGGCATCACTTCATGGCCCTCGACCAGCTCAACCTTGAAGTTGTGGATGATGGAGGCAACAATGATCTTCATGTTGCTCAGGCTGAGGTCCTTCCCGAGGCAGCTCCTGGGCCCTGTGTTGAAGGACAGGAACTTGTAGCTTGGCTCATGGCGAAGGCGGCCGCTCTTCGACACCCACCGCTCCGGCTTGAACTCCATGCAGTCCTTGCCCCAGATCCCTTCTATCCTCCCCATGGCGTAGAGCGAGAAGATGATCCTCGTGTTCCGACTCACCTTGGTACCGTTCGGGAGAACGTCGTCAACGAGAGCCTCCTTCTCCTCGAATGGGGTTGCAGGGAAGAGCCTGGAACACAACTCAAGCAGTGTCTCAGTTGGTAACTTAGTGAGATTGGGAGAGAATGGGAGATAAGGTGAAAGATTTGTCACCTGAGTGTCTCAAGGAGTGCAGCTTGGAGGTAGATGGCAGACCGGAGTGTGTCGCACTCGAAGACATGGAGGTCCCCAGGCCAGGTGGAGCTTTGAAGGCCCTTGAGCTCTTGGAGGATCCTCGCCTGAACGTGAGGGTGCTTGCACATCATGTAGAAGAACCAAGTCAGTGTGACAGCAATGAGATCTTTCCCGGCGAAGATGAAACCCACAGCGGTGTCACGGAGGAACCGCTCATCCTTCTGCCTGCTCGGGCTTTCACAAATGGACCATTTCATGTACATGGACAGGATGTCTCCCTGGACACCATTGCTTGCCTGATCCTTCCGTTTGGCGATCTCCTCATAGATGAATCGATCAATCACCACCTTTGCATTGGCCAGCTTCTTCTCGCTCCCGACATTGAGCAGCCTCAAGAGCTTCCACACACTTGGCGGTACAACGTGCCTGAACAGCACTGCCTCCTCTGCTACCTTCGTAGCTTGGCCAAACACAGGGATTGGGGAAGACACTGACAAGCAATCAAGGTCAGCTGCAAACACAGTAGAGTACGTCACATCTAGCGAGAACCTCATGAAGACACCCTCCAGTTCGACCTCCGAGCCAAACTTGGCCATATGATCAAGGTAGGGCAACAAGACACTGCCAGTCTTCCTTGCGATGGTGGACATCGCAAAGGACCGAAAGGTACGGGCAGCAAATATGTACATCGCCATGCGTCGCTGATACTCCCATGATTCAGAGTCTGCCACAAGGAGTCCATCGCCTAGAATGTCAAACATTTCGGCAAACTCGCTGCCTTTTGGGTAGTTTTTGAAGTTGGCATTGAAACAATGGTTGACAGAGGCTGGGTCACAGGTAATCAAGAAGTTCATGTTGAGGAACCATGGGCCACTGACCATGAAGGTGCATCCCGCCTCGCGGAGCACATCTGTGACTTTGTCGTGAATATAGTGCAGATTCTGCACGAGGAATGGAAGCATACCAAGAAGAGGCCAGTTCACTGGGAGGTTGTGCTTCTGGCGCTGCCTGATGAGACGGAAGAGCGAAAACCAGAAGAAGCAGATGGCAGCTAGGAAGACCTCAGGATATAGCAGAATGAAGCTCCAAAAGGAGTCCATGGTTGTGCAGAGTTATGAGCTGCTGAGGGAAGAGGCGCACGCAGCAAAATGAGCCTAAGCTTCACCTTTGAATTTCCTGCATAGCTTCAGTGTGCAGATATAAAGAAGCTGCCTATGTGCACTGATGCCTTGTGGCATCAGAAGTCAGTGCCCTAAAGTTCAGGGACTCACAACATTCATATGTTCAAACATGGATGCCAAAAATCTTAAAGTCATATTATTAGCCTTTGGAACATGTGTGGTGCGAAAAAACCTAGCGAGAATAGCACCTTGAATGTAATGCTGCACACATCAGTGTGCCGAAGTTTCTTTTTCAGTTTTCTAAAGGCCCTTTCAGGGTCATGTAAAAAATTCTTCATTCTTTCTTAATACAGCACCAGCAATTGATATGTGATTAGTGTTACTCATCAGAAAAGCAGTGTGTTGACATTTCTGAATTTATGCATTCAAAAAAAAGTTTTTTATCCATCAATTCATATGTAATTACTGATTACACATAAATAACCATCCTAATATGCTGTTTCTGATTCTAATCCTGTTTAGACTGGTAAAGCGAACAGGATTGTTTTAGAACAAATAAGAACAATAAAGAGAGCAGAATGTTCCTGCAACTGGTGGAAAATCTAAGGCCTTGTTTCCTAGCTAAACACCCAAAAAGTGTGAGATTCTTTCAAAAATTTGGAGTTCCACTCATGCAAATTTTGTGATGCCATCATGTCCCATGGCAAGAGGGAAGCAAGCTGCTTGCTCTGATGAAACCAACACGGCTCGTAATCCTAACCAGCGACGAATTAGCTAAGGACAACCTTGTTGTGCATTTCTTATGACAGTATGCATCAACATATAATTACTGAATCACTGCATGCAGAAGAAAACAATAAACTGTCTGCAGAATAAGTGTCATCTCTCTGGTTTGCAAGTATGCAACAAAGCTGAATAACGGAGACACTGAAACTAAGGTAAGTCACAATCTTACTAAATTTATATATTAGCAAGTAACAATCTTACTATCAGCATTATATATTCTCCTGAGAGTCATGTGTTTGAACCAGGAACTAAAAGTACATGAACAAGCTCATCTTACAGCTATAGGGACGAAAAGAGGCAAATTCCTCCGAAACTCCCAACACAATTCGGCGGCAACCTAAATTGAAGTTTGAGGTCATACCAAATCATTGCAAAGACATGTGCAACGAGTTAGGCTAGCGAAATATGCATGCTTGAGGTGATAAAAATCCATAGCTTCATTTCCAAGTAGAAATTTTTCTCCAAACATTTCGAGTAGCGGATGCATTAGACACATACAGAGAGGAACACCACTTAGGTGGTCTTCTGGAAGAACGCGTCGATGCGGCGGGTCCCACGCGGCAGCGGCTTTGCCTCTCCTCCTCCGCCACCGCCTCCGAGGGGACCGGCGGCGGCCGCGCGTGCGGCCGCCGCCTCCTCGGCGGCGGGGAGGCAGTCGAGGAGGAAGTCGGCGGTGGGACGGTGCTCGCGCGCGGCGGCCCGCACGTGCACGGCACGCACCGCGCGCCGGCCGCGCCGTGACGCAGCCCTGTGGGCGCCGGCGGCGAGGGAGCCGAGGAAGAGCTCCGTGGCCGCGGTGATGAGCAGCGCCGCCTCGCTGGTCACCTTCTTGATGTCCCGGTCCACCCGGATGATCCGCTTCACCCTCCCCAGGGGCAGCGCCGGCCGTAGCGCGGCGGCGTCGCCATCCTCCCGCTCCCCTTCGACTTGCTGCATAGCCTCGGTGGCCTCGTCGGCGACGGCGTCGACCTGCTCCATCGCCTCCGCGGCCTCGTCGGCGACGCCGTCTGCCTCCTCCTCCCGCTCCCCTTCCGGCTCCATCACCTCGGCGGCCTCATCGGCCATGGCATTCGCCTCCTCCCGCTCCCCTTCGACGACTTCCTCCATCACCTCGCCGGCGACCGCATCGGCTTCCTCCCGCTCCCCTTCGGCTTGCTCCATCGCCTCGGCGGCCTCATCAGCGACCGTGTCGGCCTCCACACGCTCCCCTTCGACTTGCTTCATCGCCTCGGTGACCTCGACGGCGACGGCGGCGGCCATGGCTGGGTCGATTTGGGATCTAGGTTTCGGAGGCCAAAGAGTAGCGGCCCGATCCACCGTTGGAATGATGAACCGGCCGGCGCGAACCGGCGGGAAATTCCTCGGTTTTTCCCGCGCAACTCCGACGCAGGCGGCGGCGGCGGCGCGGGGAAGGGAATTCGTCGTGGGCTTCGAAAAAAGCGGAGGCCCATCACGGCCTCGTTTGGAGGGCCTAAACCTAGGCCCATCTACGTAGTTAGGCCTTCGGTTTATTTCAGACCCCGGCCAACGTAAGTATATGGGCCTGATATTTCGAGCCTGGGGCCGTGGGCTTATATTGGATAATGAGCCAGTGGCCTGACGTCATGCTTGCGTCACGTGCCAGCTTGGTAGTTGGTGACCTGGCACTCGAAAAGACACATTCTAGTCCTTATTGATTCTTATAGAATTAATTTTATTTTGAGTCATCTTTTATTACCGATGTTTCGTTTTGGATCACACTTTGATCAACTTTTTCATTTTGAACAGGGTATTTTATTTTTGTGTCACTTTATATCATTCTCAACTATTTTATACATCTACATTCAACTTATTATATAAAAAAAAATGGTCTTACATATATCTGTGAGAGTTTATTAACGAAGAGAAGCTGACGTACTTGAGATTGTTCATATGCTTGAAAAGAGAGTCAGGTGGTCCAAAATAAAAAAAAGATAAAAATACTCGGTCCAAAATAAAAATATCAGTTGATAATCCAAAGCGAAATATCGGTAATAAAAAATGGCCGAAGTAAAATTTACTCATTATATTTAGGTACGGAGGAACTACGAGTAATGAATTTATTATGGTTAGTGTTTCTGTAAGCATAATCGATCAATGACAATTGCGAAGGCATTTTTCTCGTGGAAATCTATATTTGATAAGCGTGTCTCTATCAGTCAGAAAGGGACTTTCGGTACCGTAATGGCTAGCCCGGTGATCATTTCATCAACTTGGGTGAGAAAAAAAGGCGATTAGTGTTTCATCATTACTGTAATTAAGTAAGATATCTGCAGATTGTAGATCCAGATCTCGTTAATTAGCATAATTAATTAAGATTTGACCTCGAGATCATTGTGAAGAAAACACCGGCGTCTTTGTTGTCTCAAACCTACGGGGTTTTTTTCTTGATAGAGGCAATGAGGCATGCTGCATGTGTGGTAGGTATAATTAAGGCCAATGACATGCTAGCAAGCCGTAGGGAGTTAAGTAAAACTTGATGATAAATTGCACGTGCAATTAGCCACAAGTTAGGAAAATGTTCTTTTTTTTCCTGAAAACATACAAACCGACAATTGTATGCCAAATTAACCTACGTGCACCGGAGTAATTAATTGTCGTAGAAAACTGAATTTTTTTAGAGTTTGAACAAAACTCAATACAACCACCGGCCCGTCGGCCGCCGCAGCCGGCTGCCCCGCCAGCGGAGGGCTTCCCGAAGGCGGCTCAACTGGGACGACACCGCCGGCGCCCCCGCCGCTCGCCGTCTCTTCGTCACCACAGGATGGCCTGGTTCTGACAGTGCTTTAGGCCCCTCTCCGCCGCTGGCTGAGGACTCCTCACTGTCACAGTCGGGTCCCTCGCCGCCGCCCTTCATGTTGACGTCGGCCGTGCTTCGCATAGGGCTGCCTATAGTGCTGCCCCACGCGTCATCGCCTCCGCCACCACGCTCTCCTCTGCTGCCAGTTCCGTCAGGCATCTCCTCGCCGAGGCCGGTGGTGGTGGCCGCTGCAGTTTGTGTGCTTGGCACGTCGCCGCCACCGCCGCGATCTCTCTCGTCACTGAGCCCGGTGGCGCCGCCGTAGCGCTCGCCTCCACTGCCGACGTCATCAGCCCTCTTCTCGTCGAGGCCGGGGACGACCGCTACGGTGGTCTGCGCGCCTCAGTCTCCACATTCGGTGGTGGTGGATAGCACGCTTGAGGGGGTCTTGTTCAACATGTCGGTGGTCATCCTCGACCTTGATGGTCGGCCAATGGCACACGTGTGTTAACACCAGATTTTGGTAAGCCCCGAAGTCCTCATGGGCTCAGGATCCATATCGGCTCAAGGTTGGTATCGGCCTAGAGTCTTATATCGGCCGATGGGGGTTTTCTTAAAACCAGCCACCAACAGCAGTCGAATTCTTGTTAGATTCGGGAAGATCTTATCCAGAGAAGACCGAGTTTGAGGAGGATGCGGCTTTGACGGAGTGTGGAACCCCTCACCGGGAGACCGCGCGGGCCCCCCTTTGCCGGTTCGGCTGGGGGCGCTAGGTGAGATTCTTAGCCCTTGATCTGAGGGACGTCAGCGAGAGAGGAAACGCACAAACACGGGCGACGTAGACAGGTTCGGGCCGCTGAGAAGCGTAACACCCTACTCCTGTGTTCTGGTGGATCTGAGTGTGAAGGGATACAGAGAGAGAGGGAGTTCAGGCTCCAGAGCAAACTGGCCAGAGTCTGAAAAAATCCCCCCTGCTTCCTAGGCCTGGGCCTCCTTTTATATGGCAAGAGGTTACCACATGGGCCTCTAGCTGCCTAAGAAAGAAAACATTCTTTTACAATTAGGGCCGTCCTACTGCCGGAAGTGACCTCTGACAGACGCCGCAACACGCCTCTGCACAGCCAGCCGACTCATCTGGGGGACGCCCGTTTCAACCTTCATTAAATGGCGGGCGACTTCCTCGCCACGCCTACGCCGAAATATGGAATGGATCTGACCGGGACTGACATACCAACTCCAGGAGTTAGCACGCCGGCTCCGGCTAGGGACGAGAGACAAGGGGCTCTAATCATTCTGACGGGACGGGGCGAGGCGTGCCGCAGGCCGCCTGTCGCCACCTAACCCGCGATCTGACCGGTCTGTGACCGGTCACACACCGCGACCGGTCACGGACCGGATAGGCATGCGCTGCACCGCATTAAATGCGGCGTAGTGCGCTCGTCTGAACTGCCATAAATGCGGTTAGGTGCGCCCTGTTGCGCTCACCTAACCCGCACACGAGGCGCCGAGATCACAGGTGGTCGGGGCGCCCCAGCCCTCGGGGCCGAAACAGGGGCGGCCCGACCCCGCGGGGAGGCCGAGGGGGGAGCCGCCACGTCACCCTCGGGCCCGACCCCCCGGGGGCAACGGGCCACGTGGATGACTGCGGCCGCCCAAGCCTCTGGCCATGAGACCCCTGGTCCCATGTCACCGACAGTAGCCCCCGGCGTTACGCCAGGGCAACCGCTCCCCCTCGAGAGGAGCGCCCGGGCATGACGCCACTCCTAAGGCCCGGTGACAGGTGGGACCGGTCCCCACAGGCGGACTAGACGCCAACGGTCGCGAGTCGCGCGCATCGGCAAGGGAAAACCGACCGAAAATAATAAGCGGTCCTTTCGTAACCGCTTCATTACTCGAGACGGCGCGCGAATCGGGACACGTCGGTCCGTTTCGCCTGGGGATATGATGACGGCGTTTTTCGCAGTAGCCGAGCGTAATTAATGCGCACATGATCTGCCCCTCCTCAACCGCCACGGTCGCACGACAGCCGCGTGCGCCGCAGACGGGCGTGAGGGGTTAGTGGAGGCGTGGGCGCGAGATACGAGGGGGCAAGGTAGTGGGCGTGGAGAACGAGGAGCCGGGCGTGGCGTTGGCAAGGGTATAAAGGCGCCGAGGAAGGGAATCGCTTCCCTTCCCTCGCCATTCTTCCCTTGTCTCCGCCACTTGTGCTCCAACTCTTCGTTTCTCGTGGCCTACCCTTGCCGCACGCGCTCGCTCTCAAGCTCCCCCTCCGCCGGCGCCATGGCACGGGGCTCCGCACCGCTCGACGGTAGCGTGCTGCCGCCTTCCCGCATCACGAGCGAGAGGCAGGCCGGGCTGCCGCGCCGGTTCATGCCGGAATCTGCCACCGGCCGGGAGGTGGTTGCGCTGGGCGAGGGACGCCCGACGCCACACTATCCGGGGCGGTCCGTTTTCTTCCTTTCTTTCGCAATGGTGGGGCTAGTCCTGCCATTCTCTACTTTTTTTCATGGATATTCTGGAGTTCTACGATCTCCAGATGGCGCACCTCACCCCCAACGCGATAATGACGTTGGCCATCTTCGCGCACCTGTGAGAGATGTTTATCGGGGTGCGCCCATCTCTCCGGCTGTTTCGGTGGTTCTCCACCGTGCAGCCGGTGTCGCCGCCGACGGTAGTCGGTGGCTGCTACTTCCAGCCGCGGGGGCAGGTGCTGAACCGCTACATTCCCTGCGTCCTCCGCAAGAAGTGGGACGACTGGAAGAGCGATTGGTTCTACACCACCCTCACTGGCGAAGCGCGCCTCCGACTTCCGAGCCAGCCCCCGGCGCAGGCTTCCAGCTGGCGGGCGGCGGTAGATCTGGGGGATGGCTACGACGCCGTTCTGGACCGCCTGGCGGGTCTGCGAACCCAGGGGCTCACGGGGGCCATGGTGTTCGGCGACTACCTCCGCCGCCGGATCGCGCCACTCCAGCGGCGTGCCCAGGGCGCCTGGGAGTACACCGGGCCCGAGGACCACCTGAGGACCCACCAGGGGCGCGAATGGGACTGGGACCCTGAGGACTTCAGGATGGTGGTCCAACGGGTGCTGAATCTCAGCTCCGTGGAGGCATCCCTCATCCCTCAAGGGGTCCTCCCCCTCTGCTGCGACCCAGAGCGCGCCAACATCCTGGCCATCATGCAGGTGGTCGGGGCGTCGGGGGAGCGGGCCCCCGAGGCCACGATGGCGTGGGCGGGAGCCGCAGGGAGAAACAATCTACCCCAGGAGGGGGCCATGCTTCTGGGTCCCGCGACGGGGGCCCGGGGGGCAGCCGCCCTGCCGGCGCCAAGGGGAAGAGGAAGCAGGAGGGTACTCCTCCTCCATCTCCTCCCCAAGGGGGCGGGGCGGTGCGTGCCAGCAGCAGGCGCCCGGAGGGTGCCGCGCCGATGCCGCAGCCCGAGGGGGAGCGAAAGAAGAAACGGCTCCGCAAAATGGGGGAGACCGAGCCGTGCCGGGGGAGCCTCATCGCGCCCCCGAAGTGGTCGTTCAGCCGACCACCCCGCAGGTTCGTCCCCGCACCCACTGCGGCCGTATTCTTACTCCCATCTCCCAAGGCAAGTTTTTACTCACCCGTTTTTTTTTGTCTCTGGTTTTTCTTCTGCCTCAGCGAGATCCCGTCGCGCCCCACGCGCCATTCCAAGTCCGGCCGGTCCGAGGCCGAGGAGACGGCGACCGCGGAGGCCCGGAGGCGGGAGGCTGACCGGCGGGAAGCCGTGGACCGCCTCCGGGAAGCCGAGGAGGCTGCCCAAGAGGCCGCCCGGGTTCGCTAGGCCGAGGAGGCCGCTCGGGAGGAGGCCAGAGTCCGTCGGGCCGGGGAGACCGCCCGGGAGGCAGAGGCGGCGCGCGCACGCCAGGCCGCCTGCCAAGCCCCCGACCCGACTCCGCCCGAGGCGACGACGACTTCCGAGGCCACCCACGACGAGGCCGCAGGTGGGCCCCTCGGGCCCGACGCCCCGAGTGACACTCAGGACGAGCCGGCTTTGGGGGTCGCCCCCGAGTCCGGCACGCCGATCGGCGGGCCGAGCCGCGCGGCACCGACACCGAGGCGGCCCTCCCCTCTGCCTTCCGCTGCCCCGCTGAGCACGGAACCCCTCCTGCAGGCCCTGGCCATCGCGAATAGCACGGTGCTGGACGGGTTAAGTGCCCAGATGGAGGCCCTGCAGGCGGAGCGGCCGGAACTCGACGCGGCGTGGGCGCGCGTCGAGGAGGGGCGGCGCTCGTTGGAGGCCATGGTGGAGGCGGGCCGCAAGGCACACCGCCGGCACGCCTCGCAGCTCGAGGCCCGTCGCAGGAACCTGGCGGAGATCGCCAGGGAGGTGGAGGAGGAGCGGGAGACCGCCCTCATCGCCACCGTCGTGCTCGACGAGGCGCGGGACGACCTCCGCCTCCAATACAGGAGCCGGGCGGCGGAGCTAGAGGAGAAGCTCGACGCCGCCCGGGGAGTCCTCGACGCCGCCGCTGCCCGGGAATGGCGGGCGGCGGAGAANTCGCCGAGCGGGGGCGAGCCCTCGAGGAGGCCAAGGCCGCGGCGCAGCGGCTGGCGGATAGCCTGTTCCTCCACGAGGCGGTGTGGGAGGAGCAGGCGCGCCGCAATCTGGAGAGCGCCCACGCCGAGAGGCACGCGCTAAACCAGCGGGCCTTTGAGCTCGAAGCGCGGGCGATGGAGCTGGACGCGCAAGCGTGCAGCGGCGGGGCGGCCGCGGGCCACGGCGATCTAGCCGCCCGCCTCACAGTCGTCGAGCACACCATCGCCGAGCTACAAGGTGCCCTGGACTCGTCCGCCAGGGAGGTTGAGGCCCTCCGACTAGCGAACGAGGTGGGGCCCGGCATGCTTCGGGATGCCGTCTCCCGCCTCGACTACGCTGGGCGTCAGGTGGGTATCTGGAGGGGGCGGTATGCGAAGTACGCCACCAACCAGGGAGGCCTAGCCCAGCGCCTCTCGGAGATGGCCGGGGACCTTGAGAGGCTCCCTGAGGAGATCGAGGAGACGATCAAGTCTTCCTCAAGGGACCTCGCCCGGGGGGCGGTAGAGCTCGTGTTGGCGAGCTACCAAGCCCGGGACCCCGACTTCTCCCCGTGGATGGTGCTGGAAGAGTTCCCTCCCGGGACCGAGGACGGCGCGCGCGCGCAAGTCCGGGACTCTGCCGACCAAATCGTCCACGGCTTCGAGGAGACGGCCCCTCGGCTCGCTTTCGCCCTCGACTCCGACGAGGAGGAGGGCGGCGACGACGGCGCGGACGACAGCGACGGCGAGGCTGACGACCCGGGCGCGTCGGGGTGAGCCCCCGGGCCCCCGCGTATCTTAATAATTTTTCCTTCTTCTTCTGAGGCCTTCGAGCCCATGCTTGTACAGACTGGTTTTATTTTACCTGCAATCAAATAGGATTTTAAATTCTAAGTCAGTTATATTTGCTATGTGCATGATAAGGATGGTCTGTGTTGTGATCCTTCTGCATCTTGGCTCGAGCGAGGGCTCGTGCCCGGGCCCCAGCCTCAAGCGGCGCGGGCCGGAGCTTGTGCCTGGGGAGATCCGCATGTCGAGACTGGCCAGGCCGGGAGCGCGGTGACCGAGGGTTAGGGGGACCCGATTGTGGGCCATTGCCGATTCCCCCCCGGAGTTCACCGCGCCCCGGGGCGCGGCTCGGTTCTGGGCCCCGTTTGACGATTTTAGACGACCCGGGTCACTAAGGGCGAGGCCGAGCACGAACGGACCGATTCAAGCCAAGACTTTCCCAAAGGAAACGAAAACACAGACACAGTCCTCAGGAAATCGAAAAAGCTTCTTTATTGAAAAGCTAGAAAAGAAATAAACAGGTATATGCGTGTGGTAGCCCCCGGCCAACCCAGCACGCCTGAGGGGGGTGCAGGGTTGGCCCGAGCCCGAGACACGACACTCGACCCCCTTATGGGTAGAATCGGCGAAGATGCTCGATGTTCCACGGGTTAGGCAGCTCTATGCCGTCGCCTGTGGCCAATCGAACCGAGCCCGGCCGGGGGACGCCGATCACTCGATACGGACCCTCCCACATTGGTGAGAGTTTGCTCAGTCCAGCGCGCGTTTGGACGCGGCGTAGGACGAGGTCGTCGACGCAGAGTGATCGGGCCCGGACGTGGCGCTGATGATAGCGCCGCAGGCTCTGCTGGTAGCGTGCGGCTCGGAGGGCCGCACGCCGCCTTCGCTCTTCTAGGTAGTCAAGGTCGTCTCTGCGAAGCTGATCTTGATCAGCCTCGCAATACATGGTGGCCCGAGGGGACCTCAGGGTGACCTCAGATGGGAGGACCGCCTCCGCGTCGTAGACGAGGAAGAAAGGCGTTTCCCCGGTTGCTCGGCTTGGCGTGGTTCGGTTCGCCCAGAGTACCGCTGGTAGCTCCTCGATCCACGAGTCGCCGTGCTTCTTGAGGATGTTGAAGGTCTTGGTTTTGAGGCCCTTGAGGATTTCCGCATTGGCGCGCTCCACCTGGCCGTTGCTTCTGGGGTGGGCGGGTGAGGCGAAGCAGAGCTTGATGCCCATGTCTTCGCAGTAGTCGCCGAAGAGCTCACTAGTGAACTGGGTGCCGTTATCCGTAATAATACGGTTAGGCACCCCGAACCGAGCAGTGATGCCCTTGATAAATTTTAGCGCCGAGTGCTTATCGATCTTGATGACCGGATAAGCCTCGGGCCACTTAGTGAACTTGTCGACGGCGACATACAGATACTCGAACCCGCCCGGGGCCCGCCTGAACGGACCCAGGATATCGAGCCCCCAGACAGCAAACGGCCATGAAAGAGGTATGGTTTGTAGGGCCTGGGCCGGCTGATGCGTTTGCTTGGCGTGAAATTGGCACGCCCTGCACCGCCGGACCAGGTCGACCGCATCGTGGAGAGCCGTCGGCCAATAGAAACCCTGGCGAAAGGCCTTGCCAACCAAGGTGCGCGAGGCGGAGTGGGCTCCGCACTCGCCTTCATGGACATCGGTGAGAAGCTCGACGCCTTGTTCCCGAGGAATGCACTTCAAGAGGACTCCGTTAGCCCCACGCCGATAGAGGGTCCCTTCCACCAGCACGTAGCGCTTGGAGATGCGATGGACGCGTTCACTCCCTTCGCGGTCCTCGGGTAGAGTCTTATCTGTGAGGTACGCCTGGATCTCAGTGATCCAAGCAATCAATCTAGGGGAGCTGGGAGCGCTCCCCTCGGGTCCCGAGGCCTGGACTCCGACGGGCCTCGGGGGCCGTTCAGGCGCGTCCGTCTTCCCTAGGGGGTCGGGTCGCGCCGACGGCTGGGCAAGCCTTTCTTCAAAGGCGCCCGGTGGGGTCTGGGCTCGCGAAGAAGCGAGCCTTGAGAGCTCGTCGGCGACCGCGTTATCCCGCCTGGGCACGTGCCGAAGCTCTATCCCGTCGAAATGGCGCTCCATACGCCGCACCTCGCGGACGTAGGCGTCCATCTGCGGGTCAGAGCACCGGTACTCCTTACAGACCTGGTTAACGACCAACTGGGAGTCGCCTAACACCAAGAGGCGGCGGATCCCCAGTCCAGCCGCCACTCTGAGTCCCGCAAGGAGTCTCTCGTACTCTGCCATATTGTTGGTCGCCCGAAAGTCGAGGCGGACCAGATATCTGAGGACGTCTCTGCTCGGTGAGGTCAAAGTGACCCCCGCACCGGCGCCCTGAAGAGACAGGGAGCCGTCGAACTGCATCACCCAGTAGGCGGTGTGAGGCAGCTGCGAGGGGCCCGGGCTAGCCTCGGGGGCAGAAACGGGCTCGGGAGCCGGGGTCCACTCCGCCACAAAGTCGGCGAGGGCCTGGCTCTTGATCGCGTGGCGTGGTTCAAAGCGCAAATCGAATTCAGAGAGTTCGATTGCCCATCTCACCACCCGTCCAGTACCCTCTCGGTTGTGCAAGATTTGGCCGAGGGGGTAAGACGTAACCACCGTGACCCGATGCGCCTGGAAATAATGGCCCAACTTCCTCGAAGCCATCAGAATTGCGTAAAGCATCTTCTGGGCCTGAGGGTATCGGGTCTTGGCGTCCTGGAGGGCCTCGCTAACGAAGTAGACGGGCCGCTGCACCTTTCGGCGGGGCCCGCCCTCTTCGCTAGGGGCGACATCTCTAGGGCGCTCTTCGTCCGAGAGGCCGTGAGGGCGCACTCGCCTTCTGTGCCAACGACCTCGGGGTCGGAGGGCGATAGGCGCGGCCTTCCCGCAGTGGCCCCGGGGCCATCCTGGGGTCGGGGGCGCCTGGCACCGTCGGACAAGCAGGCGGAGGGCCAGCTCCGGCCGTCGGGGGCCTTAGGCCGCCATTCAGCTCGGGGGCCTCTCCTCCCTGCTCTCTCCCGGGTCGAGCCGACACAGGGTGGGGGCGCGCGGAGCGAGGGTTGTCCTCGTCGCGCTCCACGACCAACGCCGCGCTGACTACCTGCGGGGTTGCCGCCAGGTAGAGTAGCAACGACTCATCTGGCTCCGAGGCGACCAGGACTGGGGGAGAACTGAGGTACGCCTTCAACTGAGTGAGGGCCCGCTCAGCCTCCTCCGTCCAGGTAAACGGCCCGGAGCGTTTGAGGAGCTTAAATAGGGGTAGCGCCTTCTTTCCCAGCCTCGATATGAATCAACTTAAGGCGGCCATGCATCCGGTGACGCACTGCACATCCCTAAGCTTGCTGGGGGGACGCATCCGCTCTATAGCTCGTATCTTCTCGGGGTTGGCCTCGATGCCTCGGGCAGAGATCAAGAACCCGAGAAGCTTGCCCGCAGGCACGCCGAACACGCACTTATCGGGGTTCAGCTTTATGCGGGCGGAGCGGAGACTTTCGAAAGTTTCCGCTAAATCCGAGAGTAAGGTCTCTTGGTTGCGTGTCTTCACAACCAAGTCATCGACATAGGCCTCAACGTTGCGTCCTATCTGACTACCCAAAGAAATACGAGTAGTACGCTAAAAAGTAGGACCTGCATTCTTTAACCCGAAGGGCATAGTCGTATAACAATAAGTTCCTATGGGGGTAATGAATGCAATTTTCTCCTCATCCTCCCTAGCCATGCGAATCTGATGATAACTAGAGTATGCATCTAGAAAACACAAAAGGTCGCACCCCGCAGTGGAGTCGATATTCTGATCTATGCGTGGCAGGGGATAAGGGTCCTTAGGACATGCCTTGTTGAGGTCGGTGTAGTCGATGCACATCCGAAGCTTGCCGTTCGCCTTGGGGACGACGACCGGGTTCGCAAGCCACTCCGGATGGATGACCTCACGGATGAATCCGGCCTCTAGAAGCCGCGCCACCTCCTCGCGGATGAAGGCTTGGCGTTCCGGGGCCTGCCGCCGCACTTTCTGCCGGACCGGCCTTGCGCCCGGCCGCACGGCGAGACGGTGCTCAATCACCTCGACCCCGGGCATGTCCGCCGGTCTCCAGGCAAAGACATCGGCGTTTGCCCGCAGGAAGGAGACGAGCGCGTCTTCCTATTTGTCGTCCAGGAGACCACCGATTCGTGTGGTCTTGGACGGGCCGTCGCCCAGGGCAACCTCCTTGACCGGGACCTCGTCGCACGTGACCATCCGCTGCCTCAGGGCGGGTAAGACGGAGGTGCTGAGCCTCTCGTCACCACCCGCGGGCTTGGACACCGCGGCGAGGTGGTCCGCGCGCTGCTCCATACAAGTAAGCGCGACTTTGAGGTCGCCATGGACGGTGATGGGGCCACCGGGGCCCGGCATCTTCATCTGGAGATAGGCGTAGTGGACCACCGCTATGAACTTCACCAACGCGGGCCTTCCCAGGACCGCGTTGTAGGGCAGACTGAGGTCCGCCACGTCGAAGTCCACCTGCTCCGTGCGGAAGTTGGCGGGACCACCGAAGGTGACCGGGAGGTCGATATGACCCAGCGGCCAGGTGTGCCCTGGCGTCACGCCGATGATCGGCTGGGACGGTCGGAGCACCGTCCCTGGGGCCTTGATGGCATCAAAGGCCACGGGGGAAAGGATGTTGAGGGCTGCGCCCCCGTCTACGAGGACACGCCCCAACTTCACATTGCAGACGGTGGGGGAAACCACCATCGCGATCTGTCCTCCCCGGGCAACGCACGGCGGGTGGTCGGTCTGGTCGAAGGTGAGGGCAACCTCCGACCACCGCGCCCGCCGCGTCGCCTCATGGGTAGGGGCCGCGGCCAGAAGCTCACGCTTCATGGCCTTGAGGCTCCGGCGAGAAGTGTGAGCGCACGCTCCCCCATCGACGGTGGCGACGGTAGCCTCGGGCTCCTGAAAGCCCAGGTCATCATCGCCATCGCCGATGTCCTCGGCGGGGGCCTTCCGCCCGGCCTCGCCTCGCCGGTTGCCGGTGGGAGTCGCCGAGGCCTTGCCCTCACGGCGCTCCTACCTCTTCTCCTCCACCCACTTCCTCGTCCGCTCGGCCAAGCTTTTAACCGCGCGGCAGTCCGCGAGGTCGTGGAGGGAGGTGTTATGCACGGTGCACCACTTGCCGGCCGGGCGCTCCTTGCTGGGAGCACCGGCCTCCTTCTTTTTGTCGCTCGCAGGCCTCCCCTTTCGGGGGGCCCGCGAGGTGCCTTCAACGGCGAGGACGTGACCCTCATCGTCGGAAAGGGCCGACCTCTTCTTTCTCCTCCTATCCCACCGCCCAGAACGAGCAGCCGGAGCTGCCACGCCAGAGCCGGAGGAGTTCCAGGTCCAGGCCTCCTCCTTGCGAGCCACACGGTCCGCGAGCTCAAAAAGCTGCGCGGTGGTCTGGGGCTCCTTGGAGGCAATCTTCTCGAGCATGCGGTTGTGTCGCACGCCCCCCCTGAACACGTAGATCACCGCGCGTGCGGGGATGCATGGTATGGTGTTGCGGACTTGACAGAACCGCTGAATGTACGAGCGAAGGGACTCATCGTCCCTCCGCTGTACCGCGTGCAAGTCCGCTTCTTCACCTGGGCGCGGATATGTGCCCTGGAAGTTCGTAGTGAACTGCTGGCACAAATCCTCCCAGGAGTGGACCGACGCAGGTGGCAGGTTCATCAACCAACCCCGCGCCTGGCCCTTCAGGGCCATGGGGAAGAAATTCACCATGACCCTGTCGTCACCCCCCGCGGCTTCTATCCCAGTCGTGTAGATCTGGAGAAACTCAGCGGGGTTGACGCTTCCGTCATATTTTTCGGTGATGGTGGGCCAGAACCTTGGGGGCCAACGGACATTCCGAAGGCTCGCCACAAAGGCTCGACAGCCGGCACCACCGACCGGGAACACAGGGGGCCGGCCCCCATGACCGGACCGAAGTGGCGCTCCAGACGAGGAGGCGCCCTCCGTTGCGTGGACGGCGCGACGAGCGTCGCGCCGGCGCTCGATATCGAGCCGGGCATCCGGCCCCCCACGCGCTTCTTCTTGGGTCGAAGGCGTTGACGAGGGAAACACGGACGAACGGCGCGTGTCGGCCGTCGTTCGCCGTGCCCTCCGCCTCGACGACATGGAGCCAGCGGCGGCAGTGCCAGAGGTCCCGGCGGCGGAAGACCGCCCGCCGGTGCCTAGGCGCTGCTGCGCCGTCATGACCAAGTTGGCCACGTCGTCCAGCCAACGCCGGGCTGGAGTCTCTGGATCGGGGACGACGGGCGGGTGACGCAGGAGCGCGCCCGCAGCCTGGAGCGCGCCCTGGGGCGTGCCGCCGTCGCCGTAGACGAGGCGGCGACGCGCCCCGCCTCGCCGTCCTCCCCCGTCGCCCGCGAGCGGCGAGGTCGCGGATCCTTCGACCTCCTTGAGCGCCTTCCCTCGCCCAAGACTTCGGCGAGAGGGCGACGGCGGGGTGTGAGCCCGACGGCGCGGGTTCTGCTCCCCGTCATCACCGCTAGCACTCGGAGAGGGGCTGTGCGCCACTGCCCGTTCGGCCATAAGGCTGACCTGGCGAAGCTTGGCGCACACGAAAGAGGATGAGGGCTTAGAAAAACACGCGCGCCCCCTACCTGGCGCACCAGATGACGGAGTGTGGAACCCCTCACCGGGAGACCGCGCGGGCCCCCCTTTGCCGGTTCGGCCGGGGGCGCTAGGTGAGATTCTTAGCCCTCGATCTGAGGGACGTCAGCGAGAGAGGAAACGCACAAACATGGGCGACGTAGACAGGTTCGGGCCGCTGAGAAGCGTAACACCCTACTCCTGTGTTCTGGTGGATCTGAGTGTGAAGGGATACAGAGAGAGAGGGAGTTCAGGCTCCAGAGCAAACTGGCCAGAGTCTGAAAAAATCCCCCCTGCTTCCTAGGCCTGGGCCTCCTTTTATATGGCAAGGGGTTACCACATGGGCCTCTAGCTGCCTAAGAAAGAAAACATTCTTTTACAATTAGGGCCGTCCTACTGCCGGAAGTGACCTCTGACAGACGCCGCAGCACGCCTCTGCACAGCCAGCCGGCTCATCCGGGGGACGCCCGTTTCAACCTTCATTAAATGGCGGGCGACTTCCTCGCCACGCCTGCGCCGAAATCTGGAATGGATCTGACCGGGACTGACATACCAACTCCAGGAGTTAGCATGCCGGCTCCGGCTAGGGACGAGAGACAAGGGGCTCTCATCATTCTGATGGGACGAGGCGAGGCGTGCCGCAGGCCGCCTGTCGCCACCTAACCCGCGATCTGACCGGTCTGTGACCAGTCATGGACCGGATAGGCATGCGCTGCACCGCATTAAATGCGGCGTAGTGCGCTCGTCTGAACCGCCATAAATGCGGTTAGGTGCGCCCTGCTGCGCTCACCTAACCCGCACACGAGGCGCCGAGATCACAGGGGGTCGGGGCGCCCCAGCCCTCGGGGCCGAAACAGGGGCGGCCCGACCCCGCGGGGAGGCCGAGGGGAGAGCCGCCACGTCACCCTCGGGCCCGACCCCCCGGGGGGAACGGGCCACGTGGATGACTGCGGCCGCCCAAGCCTCTGGCCATGAGACCCCCGGTCCCATGTCACCGACAGGCTTGTATCTATTAATTAGGAAGGATTTGTTAGTTTCCTTATTATCTTTAGGAGAGTGTGTTTAGTGTCCAATAAGTACTTTATCTGTTTCCTTTTATCTTTAGGAAAGTTTGAGTCGTATTCTGTTAGGATCTTTGTTTGTCTATGGGTATAAATATGTAAGCCCAAGGTTCATGTAAAATCATCTCACGATCAATACAACTTCGGCGCATCGCCAACCTTTACTTTTCGTCTTCTTCGGCGAGTTCATGCCCTTCCCGCGAGGGGTAAGTCTCGTTATGGCTGCCTGCGCTGTCGGGGCTAGGGCTTCGACGTTCTGATCTCGTCAACGTGAGCACCTACTATCATATATCTTAGTCAATCTGGTTTGGCGTCTCGATTTAGTCATATCGGCCGAGATTCGTTTTAGGGTTTACGCCGGTATCGACTAAATCGCCTTCCTAGATTAGATTGGTTAAGGTATCTACCACCCCAAAAATCAGTCGAGGGCTTGATTGTCTAGATCTTGCGTTTTTTTTCATACTTAGTGCCGCTAAGTCGTGATTAGAACCGTAATCTCTAGCCTGCCTGTCGATTGCCAATAAGGGTTTCACCCGGGGTTTCAGCCGGTGAGTTATCTGGATGTTGCATCGGCCCAAGAGTTTTACATATAGATTGGATCTGGCCGATGACAACATAGTATTTATTGTTTATCTGCTTATCGGAAGTTTATGCCATCGGACCTTTGGCCGATGTGTACTTTAATCTTCAGATCGATGTTTATTTTATCATATATTTGGATTATACTATATACATTATTATATCATCATGTTATCGTCAACCGATCGCCTCTATATAGATGTTTGCTCAGTACACAGCCGATGGTTTGAAACCCTAACTACATCGACTGGTATCGGCATCGGCTGGAACTGTGTCATCGGCCCATCAGCTGATCGGCTATTTTTGCTATCGGCCTATCGACCGATACATTTTTGCCCTATCGGCCTATCGGCCGATAGACCTTCTGTTCTGCTATTTTGCATATCTTGTCAGTGGCAGGATCAAACTGACTAGCATGCCCGCGCTTCATCAATTTTAGGACCTGCACTGGAGCTAAGCAGATCTCCCAGGCCTTCGTGTGTCCGCACGCCGGATCCTCATCGGCGGTACGGATTCGGCGTCAACAACGTGTTGTCGACTTCAGTTGCGGAAAATGCCGTGTTGCACTCCTTCCTCGCCAGCTGCTCCAAGCCTTTTCCCTCGGCACTTCTCCCACCACCCCCGCCTCTGGTCCCTCCCGCCATGGCTATGAGGGTAGTTCCGAAGCGTAGCAAGAGGATTGTTGCCAAGTTCACGCTCGTCGGGCTGAGTCACACGGTCTCACGCGCATAGCACAACCTGATGCGCAAGCTCGGGTTGGTGCCTGATGGTCCTGTCTTGGCCGAGACAGTCACAGCCTACAACGCCCTCTTCACCTAACCCCTCTCGCATGACCACGTCATCGTGCTCTCGTCTCTCTTCTTCAGCTCCTTATCCCCCGGCACAGGTTGTAGAGGCGTGTGGCTGATCGGCCTCGCCTCCCTTCTCCCCTCTGCATGTTTCCCCCTCCATGGGATCATGCAATGAGAATGTTTTGGTGTGGAACATGCGGGGGCTGAACTCGCGCGTCCGCCGGGATGTTGTCCGTGATGAACGTGTCTCTCTACTCTGCCTAGAGGAGACCAAAATAGATGTAATCTCGGCTCGAATAATTCTGGAAATGCTAGGCCTGGACTTTGATTATTCCTTTTTGCCTGCTGATGGTCGGAGTTGGGGTGTTGCTTGTCTGGTGGACAGCCATTTCGCTGATTTCTCTCTAATAGCGCTAGTTCGACACCACTCTGACAATACCCCTTGGTGGCTCTTCATAGTCTATGGACCACAGGAGGAGGCTGAGAAACTTTGGTTCCTTGACGAGCTCTGGTCGTTGCGCTCTTCTCGCACGGGACTATGGGCTGTCGCAGGCTATTTCAACTTAATTCTCAAGGTTCAAGACAAGAATAACCTGAACCTCAATCGACGCATGATGGGTCGCTTCCGTCGGCTGATTTACAAGTTGAACCTCCGAGGGTTACCGCTCCATGGTCGTCACTTCACTTGGAGCAACGAGCGTGATTCCCCTAAGCTCGTCAAGCTTGATCGCATCTTCTTTTCTGCAGACTGGGAGGAGCTTTTCTCCTCTTGCCTCCTCTAAGCAGCCTCCTTTGTTGCCTCTGATTACTGCGCTCTTCTCCTTCACTCTTGTGTCTCCTCACCAAAAGCACATCACTTTCGGTTTGAGGCAATCTGGCCTAAGTTCGACGGCTTCCTTCAGGTCGTGCAAGACGCATGGCTACCCCCGGCCAATCTACCATCTCTGGTCGCGCTTGCCTGGTGTTTCTCTAATACGGCTAAACGCTTGTAGAGCTGGAGCGACCGACATGTTGGCAGTGTCCGCCTCCAATTGCAAATGGAGAAGGAGCTTATCTTCTGGCTCGAAGTCGCGCAAGAGAGTCGGCCTCTATCTCCCCTGGAGTTTTGGTTACGGCGAGACCTGAAGCTGAAGTGCCTCGGGCTTGTTTCTCTTGAGCGTACTATTGCACGCCAGCATTCGCGTCTAATCTGGCTCAAGGAGGGTGACACGAATACCAAATTCTTCCACCTGCATGCTAGGGCCCGAAGGCGGAAGAAATACATCACGCGCCTGCACGATGGCGACCGGCTTGTCGTCTCTCATGCTGAGCTGCAAGAGCTTGCCTTCTCTTACTTTAGCAACATCCTGGGAACGAGCATCGAGCAAGATCTTTATCTCGATTTCCACTCTCTTGGCCTCTATCCTACACAACTTGGTGCCCTGGACAGTCCCTTCTCCAAGGATGAGGTGTGGGCGATGATTAAGCAATTACCATCAGATAAGGCGTCTGGCCCTGATGGTTTCACAGGCCAGTTCTACAAATCTTGTTTGCCCGTGATCAAGTCAAAAATCCCGGCTGCTCTCAACACCCTCTTTCTGACTAACAGTCAGGGTTTCACCTTCCTCAATGATGCCCTCATTTCCCTTTTGCCGAAGAAAGATGAGGTTGTGGAAGTCAAGGGTTTTCGCCCGGTAAGCCTCATCCACGGTTTTGGCAAGCTGTTCTCCAAGATCCTGGCTACCCGTCTCTCTCCTCACTTTGACGGGCTAGTGGCGGTCAATCAAAGTACTTTCGTCAAGGGCCACTTCATGACAAAGCACTTCATGCCAAGCGCACGCCTCGTCTGCTTCTCAAAGTGGACATTACGAAGGCCTTTGACACAGTTAGTTGGTCGTTCTTGCTTGAAGTGCTTACCCACCTTGGGTTCAGCCGTCGCTAGCGTGATTGGATCTCCTTGATTCTCCTGAGCTCCTCTTCCCAGGTGCTGGTCAATAGGGTTCTGGGTCCTCGTTTCCTCTACCGGAGGAGGCTTCGTCAGGACGACTCTCTTTCCCCATGCTCTTCATCCTTGTAATGGATGTGCTCAATGCGATGCTCCGCAAGGCCTTCGACTCGGGCGGTTTTCTCCCCCTCAATGACCGTGCTTTACGACATCATGCCTCTTTCTATGCTGATGATTTGGTTCTCTTTCTCTCCCCCGTTCGGCAGGATCTGGAGTTCATCCAAGGCATCCTCTCTGTCTTTGGCTCAGCCACTGGGCTACGCACCAACTTTGCCAGATGCTCGATTACTCCGATCCGTTGCTCGATCGAGGACCTAGAGCTAGTTCAGAGCTCCTTTCCCTGCTCTATCTCTGAGTTCCCTTGCACCTACCTCAGCATTCCGTTGTCGGTCCGCAAGCTACCAAAAGCGGCCCTGCAATATCTCATGGACAAGGTCTCCCACCGGCTTCCTCTCCGGAAGGGTCGGCTCACCACTTTGGCCGACCGTTCTGTGCTGGTCCAGTCAGTGCTCTTTTCTATTCCGGTTCATGTGTCCATGACGATCGGTCTGCCGGGCTGGGTCGTCAAGGCCATAGACAAGAAACGTCGCACCCTCCTGTGGATGGGTACGGACTCGATCCATAGGGGTCAGTGCCTTGTGTCTTGAACAAATGTCTGCCACCCTAGAGCTGTTGGCAGACTAGGTATTGCTGATTTGAGGACGTTAGGTTTCGCTCTTCGTCTTCGCTGGCTCTGGTTTCAGCGCTCAGGTCACCCTTACTGGGCTGACCTAAAGCCCCCCCCTCGATCGGAGCGTCTCCGACATGTTTGCAGCGTCCACCTTCTTCGTGCCAGGTAACGGCGCGTCGACTCTCTTTCTGACAAACCAGTGGATCAAGGGTCGTTCAGTGGCCTTCTTAGCACCGGACCTCCTCCTTGTCGTGCCCCTGCATCTCAAGGCGTCACACACGGTCGCTTCTACCCTCGCCGATAACTCCTGGGTAAGGGACATATGTGGCGCTCTCACTATCCCGGTCATCACCCAATTCCTAGTGGTCTGGGATGTTGTACTTCCTATCCAGCTCTCTCCGGGCACGGAAGACCGTCTGGTATGACATTGGACAAGCGATGAACGTTACTTGGCCCGCTTGGCCTACCAAGCGTTCTTCCTTGGTCAGCACTTCTTTGCTTATGCTTATCTGCTCTAGTAAGAAAAAGATTCTGCTAAATGCAAGTTTTTTCTTTGGCTTGCGTTTCAGCAGTGTTGCTGGACAGCTGATCTTCTACAATAGCGTGGTATTGATAGCCGCTTGGCATGTCCTTTTTGCACTCAAGAGCTGAAGACAACAAACCACATCCTCCTTGACTGTGTGTTCGCTCGTCAAGTCTGGCACCATGTGTTGTCTCCTCCTGGCTGGTCAGACCTCACTCTTTCCCGTGGCTGATCGCTTCAGGTCTGGTGACTGACTTCTAGGACATGCCTACCTGAGCAGCTGTGGAAGGAGCGGGACTCCAAGGTTTTCGATGTTTCTCTCTCGTCAGTCTTAGCGGTTTTGGAGTCCATCCTACATGAAGGCCGTCTGTGGTCATCGGCTGGCCCCGCTGCTTTTGAGGGTTTGTTGGGAGTGTAGTGGGCCCCGTCACCACCCTCCCTTTATATCGGAGCAACGTTTTTTTCCCTAGTTTTTCTCTCTTAGCAGTCTTTTTGTTTTCTTTCCTTTTTTTTCTTGTCCCCAGGCAATGGTCGTTTGGCTGGTTGTGTTGTGTAACAAAAATTCTGCTTTTTTCTAATACACTGACATGCAATCCTTTTGCACGTTCGTGAAAAAACTTAAGTGGGTGGCCTAGCAGCCCATTACCCCCATCTCCAACTCTCTCTTTCTCCATCTTATCTCTAGTACTTTTGATACCATTGACCGTGAACAAGCGCATAAGTGGTCCTCCAAGTTCAGTGATAGGAGCAGGATGTGTCAATGATGGCCTTTCTCCGGGAAACTCCCTCTGCACTCCCTCCGACGAAATCCAGATCTAAGTCAGCTTCAATTCTCCACCTCCTCCACTGCACCCAGTTGGCCTCGCCAGCGCTGAAAGACAACAACATGCCACTGCAGCCTTGGCGACCTCCCCCCTCCTATTCGCCTCACTTTGCCCCCGTCACTATGACCAGTTAGTTGCGTGCAGCCGACCCCCATGGCTTCGACAGCACCATTGTTGCCTCAACGCCCATCCTTTTCCGTCACCCAATGCTTATCCACCACCTCTCACGCCCAATTCCCCACTCCCTCCTCCCTCTCGTCCGCAACTCCACCCCCGAAACCTAACCCTAACCCAGTAGCTTATCTGGATGCGTTCATGAGATGCCCATATCACAAGCGTTTGGGAATTAGGCTTTTCGCAACTAACCGCCTCATCCGTTGCTCACATTCTTTAATAAGATATTTTGGCTTATTAGAAAATAAAAATTAATTTATAGGTAAAACTTTTATGTATGTGTTTTTTACGATTTAAAAGCAAATGCTAAAAAAGAAACTATGTTGAAAATATCTTAAAATCAACTTTAAAATCAAATTTAAAAATTTAAATTTTGGCTTATTAAGACAACTGATGAAGCTCTAACTAATATTCCCATCGAAGCTAGGTGAAATGCATTTACTCTCTCCACATTCATAAAAGTTTATTGGTTTTGACCGGAGAACTTTAACCATTAATTTTTAACCAATAAGAAAGCGAATAAATTCAAATATAAGATATTAGTATAATAATTTTGATATAAATCTAGTGATATAGCTTTATGCTAAATAGTTAGAATATTTTTTTTTAAAATTTATTGATCAATGTAGGATATATAACCCAATGTCAAAACCTACAGTGATTTGTTGTCACGGTTATCTTGCAATACCAAATTACCAACAATGTGACATACTTCGTGTGTAAGTGCATAAATAGTACTACTCCATTTCAAAATGTACCTATTTCTATACAGTAGCATGTTTCAAAATGAAACTATTTTTTATCTACCCCTTTCTTTTAACCAATAACAATCATTCTCTATTTTATTTTTTCATCTATTTTTTCTTATCAATCAATCACAATTCTTTCAATTATTTTTATTTACTTTCTTAATATATACTCATACCAATCTTAAAAATATTTATATTTTGACATGAAGAAAGTGTTCCAAAAAAATACATACGTATAGTAAACTGGTCAGGTCATTTTCCACGCGCGCGTGGCACACGTACATCTAAACTTCCCAGTGGTTTCCGTGTACGTAAACGTGTATCCGTTGGTCGCCACAATTTTTGGATTCGCCAATAATCTGTGTTACCGTGTCACGTGTATACGCATACATATATGCGTGCGTGATGCACGCAGCTCTCTTGCAAACATGCAATTAACCGACGCCGAATGTGACGTTCGATGCGCGTAAATATTCGTTGATCGATCCATGGAAAGCTACGTTTGTTTTGGACATCGATCGGTAAATTGCACTCGCACGAACGTTCTAGCTGCTTCATCCTCCGTTCTAATATAGTTGTCACTTGTCACTATTGCCGGCATCGTTTTAGTTTTGATAATTTTTTATTGGTTAGACTAATATTCAGAAAAGTTAGTGCTAAGTAGTTTAGGATGCAGCGCGCTTCAATAACACCAGTTGGGATGGATCGAGATGGGTTGATTCCATTTTTCTGGTTTGGAAACAGGTGAGATGCAATCATCCCTGACAAAGAATATTTTTCTAAGATTTAGGTTGGCTTGCTTCCTAAAAACTGACGAAACAATTCAATTCATTTTTTTCTCGCTGAGACGTGGGACATCCCTTAAAAAATAGGATCATCTTATCGCTCGTGCCAAAGAGATATATGTGACCATCTCATCCTAAAAACAGGGATAAGTCCAACCCATTTCATCTCATACTTAAACCAAACACATGCTAAAGCATTTTGCAGTTTTCTTAGAGAAAGACAAGTGCTTAAAATTTAAATATGAACATTATCTGACGACAAGTATTGATTTGAGAAGGGAGGGGTTAGTTAGGCCCTGTTTAAATCCCACGTCAAATTTTTACACCCCGTCACATCGAACATTTGAACGTCTGCATGAAGTATTAAATATGGGTGAAAAAAATAACTAATTGCACAGTTTGCGACTAATTTGTGAGACGAATCTTTTGAGCATAGTTTCGCAATGATTTGACAATGTGATGCTACAGTAAATATTTGCTAATGATGAATTAATTAGGCTTAAAAAATTCGTCTCGCGGTTTACAAACGGATTCTGTAATTTGTTTTGTTATTAGTCTATGTTTAATACTTCAAATGTGTGTCCGTATATCCGATGTGACCCGCCAAATTTTTACATCCCTGGATCTAAACACCCCCTTAGTAATTAACATCTCGAAGATATATATACTGGGCCATATATATTTTTTAAAAGACAACCATGTTTGAAACATTGGAGAGATACTCGTGTGAACCGGCATTTCCTGCAATATTCATATGTCGTTCAGTTGTTCTGACGACAATAT
Organism: Oryza officinalis; assembly: GCA_008326285.1. Lineage (NCBI taxonomy): Eukaryota > Viridiplantae > Streptophyta > Magnoliopsida > Poales > Poaceae > Oryza > Oryza officinalis. The sequence goes on along the minus strand of BDMV01000001.1, from coordinate 7,195,560 downwards.
TTTAAAAATACTATAGTAAAGCTTGATCACCGACTCGTTGTTTATCTAAACCATGTTGACACGGCCTAATATGATTAGTAGAATATGGTTGAAGTACATGTGTATGGCTTCAGCTGGCTAATTAGTTTTCTAATGCACGGATTAATCTGCCATTTGAGATGATCTAATCTTACAAGAATTTGGAATCAATCCACTGTCTTTTTCGTCCTGTTTGTTGTCACATTGAAGCCGTAACTATCAGAGTAACTGTGCTGCAATGCAAACGACTCCAATTAAGCAGGACGAACCTGATGCGTGATGGAGACCAGTCTTGGAATTAGCCTAGAAGGTTTGCTTCACTGCTACTGTAACTGTAGCATTGCGTGTTTTTGAAAAAAACCAAAAACATAGCGACAAAAAGATTATATAAGAAAAGGACCACGTGAGCCAGGTGGTGTGAATAATGTGAAGGAGATCAATTCATGGAAGATATTGCATGTTCACAAAGGCGGCAATAGGGAAATTAACCTGATCGATCTGGCATATTTGTGACTGACCAACTCATGCATTTCGTTACATGTGGGTGGTGTACGTATGAAACTCTCGTGTAGGAAGGTGGCGGTGTGCAACGTGACGACGGCTTTGCTTTTTGAAGACACAGTTTTGTGTATACAATACGACATATGTTATGTGACGATAGTTTTGGAGATACGGTTTCAAGTACATAGAACGTGAGAATTCCTGCAAAAAGATACACACACACATAAGTTGAAATTTTTGCACTCGAATCTTATGGCAGATACATTAGATGCTAACAAAATATACCATGCATGATATTTTCTTTATACGATATTATTACAAGTGTAAAATACCTTGTTTATATAGTTTTTGATGATAGAATATATATCATTTTGAAAGTATCATTTTGCAAGATATCAATTTGGTAATATAATAGATGTATCATTTTTTCATTTTGACTAAATATTGTGTTATAAAAAAAGGTTAGAGAAATATCATGCACTAAATGTCATATATGGTTATTATTGAAAAATTTTATTTGGTAAAAAAATACAACATACATATTATATATATTGTGCACCAACCTAATATTTTCTCCCTGTAGTAAACATTCATTTGGTTAAGATTAGATACATTTTGTTGCACATATCTTGAAACACATCAACGGTGTAGATTGTGGATATATGTGAACCCGAGTGCAAATTTACACCGTTGATGTGTTCCAAGATCATATGAAAATACAAATTTGCATTCGGATTCACATATACCCATAATCTACACCGTTGATATGTTTCAAGATTCGTGGTATAAAATATATCTAATTTAACCAAATGAATGCTTACTATATAGAGAAAAGATTAGGTTGGTATACAATACGTATAATATGTATGTTATATTTTTTACCAAATAAAATTTTTTAATAATAACCATATATGATATTTAGTGCATGGTATTTCTCTAACCATTTTTTTATAACATGATATTTAGTCAAAATGAGAAAATGATACATCTATTATATTACCAAATTGGTATCTTGCAAAAATGATACTCCCAAAATGATATATCTTACCATCAAAAACTATATAAATAAGGTATTTTATATATTAAGCTGGGAAATTGACAACTTCAGTGTTTTACATACAAGAAATACAAAAACTACATAAACAAAATATTTTACACTTGTAAATAATATCGTATAAAAGAATACATTTTGTTAGCACCTAATGTATCTGTCCCAAGATTCGTGCAAGTATATATAATGTGTAGATTGTGGGTGCATGTAAACCCGAGTAAAAAATTCCAACTCATATATATATATATATATATATATATATATATATATATATATATATATATATATATATATATATATATATATATATATATATATATATATATATATGTGTGTGTGTGTGTGTGTGTGTGTATATATATGTATGTATGTATGTATATATAGACTCATTTCATATGGTAGACGTCATGCCCAGGAAAATATTTCTACTCAGGATACGGTTTTGAGTTTGAGTGAAAAAATATTTATATGTGACTATATGATCGTACAATCTTGATCTTAGAACTGTTTGCCTATACTTCAGCTCAAAGACCCACACACACATATATTCGGACTCATTTCATATGGTAGACGTTATGCCCAGAGAAATGTTTCTACTCAGGATACAGTTTTGAGTTTAGTGAAAAAAATATTTATATGTGACTATATAATCGTACAATCTTGATCTTAGAACTGTTTGCCTATACTTCAGCTCAAAGGCCGAAACTGATTTAAAAGGTTACGATTTGGTTTTGAAAGAATTTTAGTCCTCACTTTTATTACTAACTCTTTTTTATAACTAATAAAAGGAAACAGAAAACATTACCTAATAATACTATCATTCTTAGAAATCGATCGAATTTTAAAAAATCGAAATTAGCATATGAACCGTATCCTTATTTAATCACTATAGAATCACATGCCTAGCTATTTACACCCAAAAACAAAAACAATCATGCATGCACGTGCGCTAAACTTTGCACCGTGTTTACGTAAATGCGATTGAATTGACGAGCCGTTAGATTTTGGCTCGTCCAGTGTCGCGTTCTAACGGTAGCAATGTGGTTGCCTACGCCTTTGAAGAACGAGCCGTCAGGGTGACGTGTCTCCCGGGGACCAGCGCGGATGTGCGTCGCCGCGTCAACTGTTGCGTGGCAGTGACATCTAGGCTGCCACGTTGCACTGAGCTAGAAGCAACTTGGGCCCCCTTTGATTAAAAAAATCATATATGCATTTTAGAGAACTTTATTTTTATAGCTTTTTTTTCTACATAGCACTTTGAATCAAAGTAATAAATCCTATAAAATCCTATAAATTTCTATGAAATACCTCATTCATTGCAAGTTATGAAGAAAATTTAACATGAGGTAAAACCTTATGAAAAGTTTTCTTTGAGTTTTTATCTCTCTTCGAATTGTTTTTTGTTCCAATCAAATGATCATTTTTACGTTTTTCTCTATTTTACATTTGTATTTTTATCAAAATTCTATATTTTTTTATTTCTCTTTTTTCATTCATACGATTCAAAAAGGTCTTTAGGAATCAAATATTTCCTCTGTCCTAAAATATAAAAATAAAATATTTTAGTGCTATAAATCTAGACAGGTTCTAATACCGGACGAAATACATCCTCATACTACGAATAGTACCAAACAAGATACATCCTCGTTTTATAAATTCGTAATACGAGGATGTATCTCGTTCGATACTATATTCTTTTGGTATTTTGCGACGAAGGAAGTATTTCTGTAGGCAAACTGTTTCAGCGTCTGATGTGTTGCTTAATTACTTGTTTTTCTCAAACAGTGGCAATTTTGACCATGCATGTAAGCCAAGATGAGAATCACTAGTGGAGTGTAAAAATTAAGTAGCTTGAGCGAGACAAAAATAATTAAGAAGAAAGTGACGTGGAGATAGAAAGTAGAGAGAGGAGAAAAAAAGTAATTACTACAGATTAAGCTCGTGTTAAAATCATGCAGAATGACAGTGATATCTACCCTCCCATCATTTCTTGGAGATTCTGCTGCCTGTAAATATTTCAAAAAGGGATCCATCCGTCTACATTATATGCATATTTCACTTATGGTCTCATGGATATTGTCATTAAGAGAATATGATACCAAAAGCTGTTTTTACAAGTAAGTTATAGGTTAATTTCAGCATAAAGAACGTTGCAATAATTTTTTTAGACAGTTAAACTTTGCAAGAATTTCTGATCTGAAGACGTATTCGCAAGAATTTCTCTGAAGAAACATTAGAGAGTTACTAGTAGGATGAACTATACATATATGAATATATGAACATCATGAGATGCTGCTGTTAGCAACCGCAACAAACACACAAATAACAAACTAATTTATACTTAGGAGTTCATTTAGACCTTAAACATAACAAAAAGACACCATTAGTGACTTGATTGATTCTGCCCATGATGAGGCATAGATGATGATAGATCATAGATTGAGGTTGGTATCAATCAACTCAACTGGTACGAAGAACATGGCTGGAGTTCTAGCTTGTCTTCAGTGTCCAGCAGAGCAAGTCAAACACGCAGAGCAAACATAAGATTAAACAAAAATCCCCAGGACAATAGGTGTCAATACGATGTTCTAAAATGTGTCATCTATTTGTCATTATTAATCCCCATCGATGTTGTCACCGAACTGATCGAGCCATCGACAGTGGATTCTGCACGTAATACGGCGAGCTCAAAATCACACAGACAGATCATAGAATAATTAATTAACTTTGTTACTCGTTTTATTAATTAGAGCTAACTAATGGATTTGCAACCAACTGATTGTGATGGCAAACTTCATAACTAATCGATGGAAATGTCAGAGCCACACTGATAGCAAATACCATTTCTACAGTTGATGTCAGAGTTCTTTGGATTTAGCTCCAACTAATATCATTCCTACGAATCGATATGTTATCATAAGCAATTCAGGATAATCAAATCCATAGACCAACAAATGTCAACACTGCCGACCAAACAGCAAAGAACACGCTGAACCAAGAAAAAAAAGAAGACAAGTACTTTGCAGCTACTCCTTCTGGTTATATAATCAATACCGTTTTAGACGAGATTAAAAATCAAACTATTAAAACTTTAACTATCAGTGATTTTTAAAATATTTAGTAGGAAAGCATTAGGACACCATGTATAGATTAGTTAAAAAATACTTTAAAAATAAACAAATAAATATTTATTATATATATAGTAGAAAACGGTAGTTAAAAATATGTTTTGGAGACCTATTAATGTTATCCAAAACGACAGAAATTACTATCAAACTAGAGGGAGTATTTAAATCATATGCAGAAACATCAGCCGTATTACGGAAATGATTTGGCAGGCATCAGTCGTAATTGCGCGGTAAAAACTTCATTAAATACCGGTGTGGTCAAAAGAACACGCGTGCGTGGCTTCCCAGGAATTTTTCCTGGAGGAATTGAGGCCGGCAGGCAGCCCGCTTTGTCGGATGCCCCACATTTTCCCCATTTGATAATATTCTATTATTCTGTTCTATTCTTGTGGTTTGCTTGGCGCCATCAGATGGCAATGCGTTTGTTTCAGAGCTTAAAAACCACCATGTGCTCACCTCTCTTGTCCTGCCTATCTATCTAACAAACATTAAACATATCACTGCTCAACTCACGGGTGCTCGTGCAAGAGGCCCCTCCATTTTCAGGCACCTAGCTAGCTCCGGCCATTGAAGAACACAGCCAAGAACAAGAAGGTGAGAGAAAGAAGAGGAGCAGAGACTGATCAAGATTCGGTGATTCAGAATTGGAGAGGACAAGAGATTCAGAGAGAGACAAAAGCAGTGTAGATTTAGATTTTTGGTCTGTTTTGTCTGAATTTTTGGTGTGTTTGAGGCACGAGGAAGGGTAAGATGGTGGTGCAGAAGAAGCAGAGCAAGCCAGGAGAGGTAGGTGAATGCTTGGTTCAGTTCAGGACAGGTTGTTCTTGGTGATTCGGGTGGGATAATTTTGCTTAATCTTTTTCGGTGAATTGGTGTGTGTGTTTTTGTAGGCCTTTTGGCCCAAGGTTGTGCTGAAGAAATGGCTCAACCTCAAGAGCAAGGATTCAGAGTTCAACGCCGACGAGGAAGACGACGACGACGGGAGCGACGTTGATGAGCAAGGTACCTATTGTCTGTGAAAAAAAAAATCTCTTCTCAGATCAAATTATCCGTCTGAATTTAGGTGTTCTTGAGGAGAATTTAGTTAGCAATCTGGAGTCACATTTTCTTTATCTCCTCTTCTTGGTTCCTTTTTTTTCGCAGAGAACTGCGGCTGCGAGGAGCGGCGGCGGACCGACGGCGATCTCGCCGGTGAGTCTTCCGTTTACGTGATGACATTCCCATGTTGCGTGTTGCTCTTATCCTAAAAAAAGATGGGGAAAAGTGCAGCTTTGGACTGTTCAGAGTCTTCAGAGTGATAGTGCTGCTGTTAGTGCGTTGCACCATGCTTCCATCAAATCTTGTCTCTAATCACAACAAGGGCTTACCTACAGTTTCTCGAAGTGTCACCTTTTCTTTTTGGATTTTTTAGGATCCATTCATCTGACAGTACTGAAGCTAGGTTTTGTCCCAAAATCTTCTTGTCAGTTAAAAAGTTCAAATGATTTGCAAGTAAAACTCTCTGTTAAGCTGGATCTTTTGGCTTACAGATAATAAGACGTAAAATATAATTTGCAAGTAAAACATTCATGTCTATGTTCTTTAAGTCTTAAACAAATTAAAATCTAATGATGAAAAATAAACCATGATAAAAAAAACTCAAATAACTTAAGTTTTTACTTTTTTTTATAAGCTGCCTGTCAAACGATGGGAACTTCAAATCACCATTTTTCTTCAGGAAACTGAAGAAAATATTCTGTCTACATTTCACATTTCCACCATTGTTCTTTCTCCCCCTATTCTAATTTAGTTCTAATGCACAATTGACATTTTTTTCTTGCTTAAAAAACAAAAAACGAGAGGAATAAAATTGTTCGGAGTTGCTCATCACTCTCACCGTTTGTAATAATACCCAGATGAGAATGTGGACGGCGGCGCGCCGTACAAGCTTCGCCGGCGAAACTCGGAGACGCTGCGGGCGCAGTACATCAACACCAAGGAGCTCAAGCTCTGCGTCGGCACGTGGAACGCCGCCGGCAAGGTCCCTCCCGGCGACCTCGACATCGCCGAGTGGCTCGGCGCCGGCGAGCCCGCCGACGTCTACGTGCTCGGGTTCCAAGAAGTGGTGCCGCTGAACGCCGGCAACGTGTTCGGCGCGGAGGACGGCCGGCCGGCGCAGGCGTGGGAGGAGCTCATCCGCGGTGCGCTGCGGCGGGCGCAGCCGCCGGCGAGGCCCCCGTACAAGTGCTACAGCCACCCTCCCTCGCCGTCGCGGGGGGACCGGACGGCCACCGCCGCCGCCACCGACGACGAGCTCTTCCCTGGCACCGATACGGACACGGATACCAACACCGATGTCGACTCGCTCTTCAGCTCGTCCGCGGAGTCCGAGCCGCAGAACGACGCCGCCGGCGCCACCACCCCGAGGAGGCTGACCAGGCTGAACCATTTCACCGCCGTCATGGACGACTCCGGCGACGACAGCGACGAGCAGCAGCCGCAGCAGCAGCAGCAACAGGGTGCTCAGCAGCGGACGCTTCTCAAGACACTGAGCAGGTCAGACAGGGTCGGTCTGGCATGGCCGGAGCAGCCGCTGGACCTGCTCGCCAAGCACGCCACGGCGACGGCGAGCACCACCATGTCATCGTCATCGGCGTCGTTCAAGTCGTCAAGATCCTTCAGAACCTACAAATCATTCAGGCCGTCCCGCGTCGCCGCCGCCGCCGAAGCCTCCGACCTCGCCATGATCCCCGACCTCGACCTCGACGTCGCCGCCGCCGCCGCCGCGGCGCGCAAGAGGCGTTCCCCGTACGTGCGGATCGTGAGCAAGCAGATGGTGGGCATCTTCCTGACGGTGTGGGTGCGGCGCGGGCTGAGGAGGTGCGTCCACAACGTGAGGGTGTCTACCGTCGGCGTCGGCGCCATGGGTTACATCGGCAACAAAGGCTCCGTGTCGGTGAGCATGTCGGTCTACCAGACCATGTTCTGCTTCGTGTGCACCCACCTCGCCGCCGGCGAGAAGGCCGGCGACCTCCACAAGCGGAACGCCGACGTGCAGGAGATCCACCGGAGGACGCATTTCGCCGGCGTCGGTGACGTCGGTGGCATGCCGAGAGACATCTATGACCATGAGTAAGAAGCTAATCCGCATCAAAAAATAATTCATCCACATCATATGTCATCTGAACCTGACTGTCAATTGTGATTTTCTGCAGGAGGATTTTCTGGCTGGGTGATCTGAATTATCGCATCGACGTCGCGTACGAGAGAGCACACGAGCTGATCTCAACGATGGATTGGCCTCAGCTGGCAGAGAAAGATCAGGTACACAAATATATACTACCTCAAGAACAAGCATGCAAATTCACACGAGTTTCACAAGAAATTCTGAATGTGCTGCTCTGATTGTTATGTCTGAATAATAAATCAGCTGAAGCGCGAGCTGAGGAAGGGTCGGGCGTTCGATGGCTGGACGGAAGGGGTGCTGGAGTTCGCGCCGACGTACAAGTACGAGCTCAACTCGGCCAAGTACATCGGCGACGACCAGCGCGGCGGCAGGAGAACTCCGGCGTGGTACGTTCGTGCCGCTACTCACTGCAAAATGCTACTTCCTCCTCTGTTCCATATTATAACTTGCTTTGATTTTTTTTTAAGTTAAAGTTTTTTAAATTTGACTAAGTTTGTAGAAAAACATAGCAATATTTATAAACTAAATTAGTTTGATTAAATCTAATATTAAATATATTTTGATAGCATAATTGTTTTGTGTCAAAAATATTGCTAGGTTTTCTATAAATTTAGTTAAATTTGAAGTTTGACTTAAAAAAAATCAAAACAACTTATAATACGAAACGGAGGGAGTAGCCCATTTTGCTAAATTTTGCATGTGCAGAGAAGAGATGAGAGTGCAATTTTCTTTTGTTTGCTTCTGAAATTTGGATGATGTGAATGATCGATCAGGTGCGATAGGATATTGTCGTTCGGGAAGGGGGTGAAGCTGATGAGGTACGGGAGAGCGGAGCTGATGATGTCGGACCACCGGCCGGTGGTGGCGACGTACGCGGCGGAGGTGGAGGTGTTCAGCAGCAGGAAGCTGCAGAGGGCGCTGACACTCACGGACGCCGAGGTGGAGGCCGGCACCGTCGTCGCGGTGCCGGACCACCTCGCCGGGTTTTGAGGGCGAGAGGGATCGGTTTCTGCAGCTGAGCTCAAGGATTAACTTGTAGTTGTAGCGCTCCATGTTGTAATACTGCAATCGCCATGGCCGTGAAGGATTCTCTTCTTTCTCAAGCTCAAAATCCACTGGCGCATTTGCCATTTTGTCGGTGTGCTTCATCATGCTGTAGTAAAACCGGATAAACGCTCGTGTAAGCTCGCTCATGCATTTTTTTTCTCGCAAAAACAAAATCTCATCAATTTAACATCAGTATAGGGAAAGGTAAGATTTGAAAGGCAAAAAATTGAGGAATGCACCAGCCGGGAATCGAACCCGGGTCTGTACCGTGGCAGGGTACTATTCTACCACTAGACCACTGGTGCCCTTGCTGAAATTGATCTGAATGATTATTTGATATAGTGTTTGGAAATTTGCATTTCCTTGTTAATATCCCCAGCAGGATTTGTTGTTGCTTTCAAATATCTATAGGTTTCAGCAACTATCAGGTAGTGATGCCTGTTGCTGTAGTGACAAACACAGAAATACCATCAGCCAACATGCTCCCTTGTACAAAACGCAAGCTGCAAATACAAATAAACGAGTACCTATGCATTTATGCAACCGTGTTCCAGAATGATGATTAAGCAATAGCTTTCCCAGAGTGGTCACCAGAGGAACTGAATCTCAGCACGTAATACTGCTGTGAATGTAATGCTACCCTATACTTTAGCAGTGACATTAACAAGGCACCAACAGGCAACACACGCCTACACCGTTGGCCAACAAACATATCACAAATGATTCAGAACAAAATTTGGGTGCTTACTTCTGTGCACCATTGCCTCATATGCAAAAGCCTGCGGTTCACAAGGAAGCAGATATGACATTTGCCAGCTACACGATACAATGCACACTAGTGATAAATATGAGGTTGCAGCAAAAATAAGAAAGACAAAAATTCTGTGCTCCATTGTCACTGCCTGCTCTTGGCGAACCGCTGCAAGGCCTTTGGCAGCTCGATCTCCTCGCTGACCCGCTGTTTCTTGTCAGGCCTCCCATCGTTTTCCTTGTGTTGCTCCAGGAACGGCCTCTTGGCTTTCAAAACCTCTTCCTCCCTCTTCTTGGCCCGCTTGCTGGCTTTGCTCCTACCCTTGGTCTTCTTCTTGAACTCGATGCTCTTGGCAGCCTCTACGGCGTCTTCCATCTCCTCCTCAATCTCCTTCTTGGTCTTCTTCTCTTTCTTCCTTGAAGGTCTTACGGTAGCTATCATGTTCGGATTAAGCATTATCGTCTCTGGCTGGAGCTTGTTAAGCAGGGATTGCACCTCCTTCTCCCTTCTCTGCTTGGAAGTCTCAACTGGGTTGTCAACAAAGGTATCGAAGTTTGGCTCACCAGATCCAGGAACAAGAATGGCAGAAAGGCCCATGGAGTGACCAATCCCCAGAACATCCTCGTAAGGACGGAACAAAACCTTCCCAATCTGGTATCCCTTTATCATTCTATGTTTCATATAAATTTTATAATCCTGTCCCCCGGTATCCCTGAATATCTCTACTTGAGATCCGTTGCTGCAGGCCAACAAACCTTTCTGGCTGAAATCCAGGGATTGTGCACGTGCAGCGTAAGAATTTATAACCTCATACTTCCTGAGATCCCAAATCTTGACCTTCCTGTCAACACCTGCTGTTGCCAGAAGATGACCACCCCTGTCAAATGCAATGGCTGTCACAGGGCCACTATGGCACAGCATTGTGACAAGGGGTTTCACACTGGTTGGCTTCCACATGGTAACTTTGCCACCAGCATGTCCAAGGCCAATAACAGCATTGTAAGGATTTACCCGCATAACATCAGTACGTCCCAGGCCTGTCCTGTAATTTGCAACCATCTCACCAGTGCTTATATCTTGGTAATGGAGCTGCCCAAAGCTGTTTATTGATGACAAGAGAAAGTGCTTTTCTAGAAATTGGAGTTTCAACGATTTACCATGTTCCTGTGGACACGAAACATTCAGAATCCCTAAACAAGATAAGATATACATTCAATTCTTTGAGGGATACCAGTATACCACATCATAGCATAGACATGCATTAAGTAAAAATTAAATGATAAATAGCTATAAAATTTTAATTTACAACATAGCTATGATGTTTCTCGAAACAAACAAACAAACCAGTCCAAAGAAATTCCATCTAAGAAAGAACTTGTAATAAGTGAACTCGTATAGACATGCATTATGGAAGGTCTTCTAATCAAAAGTTGTAGAAACTGGAATGGTACATCTAGCCAACAATTCATTTGCCACAAGGAAAGTTTGCAGTCAAAGGAAGGCCATTTAATTTCCTAATGACATGTGGATATGGAGCCACATGTCACATGTCAGTCTCACAGCCAATAATATTTTTCAATGCAGATCGATTTGCAGCAGAATATTACTACTTTTCCAAGCTCTAAATGGCAGGTTCAGATATTGTCGTTAGAAGAACATGAGAGAATAATTTACATGTAGCTGACATACAATTATTTACATCATTCATTAGTCCATGGAACTCACAAGAATAAATGAAACAGGAATGCTACTATATTGTTATCTACCTTTCCTACATGTTAACTGCAAGCATGTGAAATAACAAAAAAACTAACAATTTCCCAAAATCATCAATTGCTAGTCACATTCATTTAGAGAAACCAATGTGTTTACATCATAATTACCTTTAAGCAGTGAATTTCTGTGCCATGTCGATTATATATGTAGGGGTACCTGTTAGAAAAAAAAATTCCCATGAGGAAGTCTAAAAATTACACGGAAAGGTAACATAAACATATTTGGATTTTTGCCCACAAATTCCTTTCAAAATTAGACATGGAAAACTGTGGAGATAAGCTATATATTAAATGCTGGCGAAAAAAAAGTAAAATATAGCAAATATTTCAGGAACCAAATTTTGGTGTGGCTCCACCTTTTGGGCTGGTCATTTTTCATTTAAAAAAACAAACTTCCCTGCCACGTACAGGAATGATCACCTAACATTTCCAGGGACAGATCAATGACTTTATAATTCAGTAGGGCAATCAGAACTCAGAAGGCAATTCTAGCCCACCCTACCGCACACATTGCTCATCCTCAGTCTATGTACTAGCAGTTCAACAGACTGCCAGAAATTAGGTTTATTGTTCACAGAAATTAGGCATAGAAAAATATTGCAAAGCTTGAGTATGTTAAGGAAATTACTTTTTCTGGGCGACAGCATAGAGTTGCTCATTATGTAAGAACGCCACATCACGCACAGTTTCCCTCACCTGTGGAAATTAAAAACAATCATGTTGATTACTTAGCCAGGGGAAAGTACATGAAAGAAGAGGGGACATGGTAGGATTTTGACCAGGATAAAAGATGGTTCTGTTCTTTCATAACCAGAAACCTCTACTACAACAGACAGTGTTATAAAAGCATGGATAGGCATGCCAATAGGGAAGATGTAAAAAATATGACTGTCATATAGGGGGAAAAAAGCATGCTGGGAAAAGTCTCAGAGTACTGAAAAATGACCTGAAACTCCTTGATGAGTTCCAAATTCAGCATATCCATCATAGCGACATGGCCTTTTCGTCCACCTACTACCATATACCGACCATTTCCCGTGTATCCTAGAGTATAAGGGCCAAGTACTGCATAAGACAAGAGCTAGTCAGTCCCCTCATAACTTGTTGGTTATCAGAAAAGTTAATAGCAGCAAGTAAGCTAGATCCTAGAAAGAGTATAATGAAAAGTGCTATGTAGCAATTATTCCAAAAAAATTACATTGTTACATGTGGTACAGAACTGAAGATCAATAAATGCTATGGTTATATATGTTTAAACAAAAAAAATATCAGCATTCATCCAGATAAATAGAGAAGCGTACCCCTGCCACAATTAGAAGATGTGAAGTAGGGGGCATTCACAGAAGAGGAACAGGGAAAGTTTTATAGTGGCTACAAAATAAGTATATTGGAAATAAAATAATTCAATTGAAAACACTAATGGTGTTCCTTCTACACTCAATTTTAGTTTCTGTTTTTTTTTTTACCGACATCTGTAATGAACAAATAAAGCAAGACGACGGTTGCTTGAGATAGGGGTTTTCACTTCATCAAGATCTAATGTAGCGGGGAAAAAAATTGGGCTAGATTTAACAAGCGACCTATTATATCACAGCTTCAGAGAACACAAAAACAGTTTTAGGCACTTACAAGGTAAGATCATATCAAATGGCTTTCTTGAACTCAAAAGATCCACGTCCTCCCGAAGCGAAGTTTGCTGATATCTGTACGTCTTCTCCAAACCATCATCATCAGGCTCTAAATAGCCGCCCTCGGTAGGCAAGAGCCACTGCAAAATCGGAAGAAAAAAAAATCAACAAACGACAGAATCTCAATTATCCCAGTGTGTTGCATATGCTCCCAGAAACACTTCAATAATCAACAACCACACCTTCTCGGACTGAACGGCAGCTTTGGCGGAGTGTCCATAGAGCTTCTCTCTTGCGGCGAGCTGCCCTTTTAATTTCTTGTCGCGAAGAGTCTGAGAAACCCAACATAAACCACACATGTGAATCGACACAGGGACGCAAATGTTTTTGAAGCAGAAGAACTAGGCTAGCAGCAGTCTCAGTCTCACCCCAAGGTAAGCAGCCTTCCCCCGCGAGTACTTGTGCACCTTCTTCTCCATTTCATCCAGAGCCTCCTGCTCACCCCCTTTCATAGCCTTCTGTTCAGGGGCGGGCTTGGCACTGGCCATGGCAGCCTTCAACAGCAGCAGCAACAGCAAACAACAAAAAAACAGTTAAGAATCTGTGTGAACTTCGATTCCATTGTTCACATATTACAGATTGTAACCAGAAAAAGGCAGAGCAAAACGAACAGCGACGGAAGCAAAGCTAGGGCAAAGGCCTACTCACGAGAACGGAAGGAATCGACCAATCCAAGCTTGGGTCCACAAAAGCCGCGTCAGTACAGCTGAGAGGAGGTGGAGTACTAGTACGTCGTCGCTGACGCCGCCGCCGGCGAAGAGAGGAGAGTCCCTTGTCCTCGAGGAGGGGGAGGCGGCGGCGGCGCGGCGAGAGGGGGGCAAGAGGAAGAGGAGGAGGAGGCGGCGGCGCGCGGATGTATCGGCCTAGGGTCGGGGAGGTGAGGGGCGAGTTTATGGGCCCAATTATTCGGCCCATATAGAGTAAGGAGCTAAGTGCATGCAGGGCGAAGTTTTTTTGTGTGGGCTTTGAAGAATGAATAGTTGGGCCGTTACTCCGCCGGTCGGCCAGCAACGCCGACGAGCTCCTCCCGGCAACGGCAGCACCGACGACGAACTCCCAGCACCGCAGACTGAGGAAGCTGACTTTCCAAGGCTGATGGGATGCAGGTCATCTGCAGTAACGGCAAGGGACACTATTTGCACAGTGATCCCGAGTCTTGTGTGCAACAGTGTTTTAACAGTAACCGATTTTACTGTCGCCCACCTTTGTACTGTAGCACACTGGTTTATACCGTTGGATGAAAATCCAACGCATCAAAACATGAGCTAATGCAAGGTATTGTAGCACCTCTGCAATTTTCTTCTTCAATGCAGAGGATCCCAAGGATAGGATAATGTCACATTTTTAATCAGGGAATTATTTTCTTAGCACTTTGTTTAGAAGGGAGAGAGAGAGAGAGATTCAATGTAGAGGATCCCAAGGATAATGTCACCTTTTTAATCAGGGAAAGATGTTCTTATCACTTTGTTTAGAAGGGATAGAGAGAAAGAGGGGAAAAAATGTTGCCACAGAGAGAGAGAGGGAGGGATAAAACGACACAATAAAAAGGAGAATGCACCAGCCGGGAATCGAACCCGGGTCTGTACCGTGGCAGGGTACTATTCTACCACTAGACCACTGGTGCCCTTCATGCCATTTTGCTGAATACCTTTTAGATATAGAAACATGAATTTTGCAGAATCCAAGGAGCTGCGCAACATCAGTGATGTCGTTTCGGCGCCTTCCATTTTGTTCATTTCAATTCAGAGCAATAGCAGGATTCAGAATCTCCGTGATATCAGCGATGAGAGTGGGAGTGGCCGGCGAGCCTGATGACGGCAGTGGCAGCTGCAGTGGCGGAGACAGAGCTCTGCAAAGGCGCTCCGCCGCCGCTGCACGCATGGCACCGGTGAAAATCTCCTCCGAGAAAAACCACCAGCCTACTGCCCTACTCCAGGCGCATGATACGGAAACGAAGGACATGTTTGCAAGGAGCCCAAAGATTTTTACAGTAAAAAATTGGCAGCTACGCTGCTGCTACAGACACATAGAATTGAGAATTCACACGACTAGACAATGCTATGAAAGAAAAGGATCACAAGACATGAAAGAAGAATGCTGTGTGTGTGTGATCAACTAGTTGGATTTGGATCCCAGCGTTTGATCTTTTGTCTTCCAGTACTGATCGAACCGCTGCCTTCCATACTCCTTGTACTCGAAGTCGATGTTCTTGTTCACATGCCCCTGGAGACAAGAAACAGATACCACCAACCAGCTTTGTAAGATCACTAAATAGATTATCTATACACATTCGCCATTGGCGTGGCCGCTGTGTTAGAGAGCTTACTGAGATTATTCCCCAAAGGCCCCAGAAGAGATGGCTTGCAAGATTGTATTTTGCAATCAGGCCTAGTAAATGTTTAACTTCCGCATCTGATGGGTTTTCACCTGATGAACAAAAGGAACAGTCAAGATTAACAATCACTCATGGCACATCATAGTAGCGTCACTGTACGTTCCAAAAATCTTTGTAATGTTTCTGAATGCAGCATGAGTATTCAGTCCTAAAGTGCATTCTTTTCTATTTTCTTTTTCACTGGGCCAGTGGACCCAAAGTGCATTCTGCTTACCTGAAGAGCTGAGGTACGTCTGAACAAATCTGCTTTGTTCGTCAATGCCTGAAATTATGCAGAGGTGTCAAACAAGCAGAAAAATTTCTCAGTGAAATGCGCATAGCCATGCACGCAGGCAAAACTTAACAGATATGGTTATCATCAACACTGACCAGGGTATTTTGTGAAGTCTAGCACATGCGGTGTGGCTGAATGATAATCAGCGGACATCTCACAGAAGTGATTGGCAATGTCAAATGCCACAGGGTTAAAACTCGCATACTCATAGTCCTGAAGGATAAAAGAAATTCCAAGTGAGCAGTTAGACACAGCAAAATATTAAGAGAATATGGCTCAAGCAATTGTTCCATTCCAAGAATTACCTAACAGCATATGCTTCATACTAGTTCAATTATGCAACCAGATGCAGATTGCGGTGTATTTTTTACATATTGAAAAGGAGATACTGGATCGCTTACAATTAAGGTTACTTGTCTGGTCTCTTCATATATCATAATGTTCCCGTATTGCAGATCATTATGGCAAAATCCTACTCTCTGATCAACCCCTGACAATGCAATGTCCAGCATTGCGATCTCATCACCTAGCTTCTCCAAACTGAACTGCCTAGCCTCCTCCGGCGAGCACCTGCCACGAGCTTCCTCAAGCCATCGCCTGATTCATGTAGCACAGTGCAATTAGCCTCTGGAAGGGGATCGCTCGCAGTTGTTGCCATTAATGGAGACAAAGAAACAGCGAAGGGGAGGCGTACCTCAGCCTCTGCCACAATGACACGTTCTTGGGTCCAGGCATGTCGAGATCGTGGAATTCACGCAGCTTCTTAGCGATCAGCGAGGATATCTCCGGGTCGCGCAGATCCACCGCCGAGAGCGTCTGAGCAGAACACGGAAAATGAGCCATTGCCATTGGAGCAGAGGAGTGATGGGGGAGAGAGAGTGCGTACCCTCGCGTTGATGAACTCCTCGATGCGGCCGTTGGGGAAGCGGCCGAGGAGGCGGGGGCCCTGGCCGTGGCGAGACATGCACTCGAAGGTGCGGACCTCGTCGGCGCGGTCGAAGAAGACCTCGACGCCCTGGCCGTAGATGCGGACGAGCACCTTGCGGTGGTCGCCCTCGCCCTCGCCGCCGCCGGGCCAGGTGATCCGGAACACCTCGTTGGTCATGGCGCCCTTGAGCTGGGACACGGCGAGCGCGGCGGGGTCGACGTCGCCGCCCCAGAGCTCCCCGGCGAGGCGGTGCAGGATTCGGCGCGCCTCCTCCGGGACGCGGTCGAAGCTCGCGCTCCGCTTCATGGCCGGCGGGGCGGCCGCGGCCTCCCGCGGAGGCGGGTCGACGGCGACCATTGGCGGCGGGGGCGCGGCGCGGAGGCGATCTGCGGAGGAGAGGTGAGCCGTTCGAGGGGAGGGAATTGGAATGGGAATGGGATTTGCGCCGCGGAATCGGATCGGAATCGGGATTTGTGGGAGAAAGCAGAGGCTGGAAAAGAAGCTTCTAGGGAAAAATATACATCGGCTGCTGACATTTTTTAATATAAACTATTTTAATTGATTAAAAAATAAAAACTAATATGTAAAACTTTTATATATGTGTTTCTACTTTCTAGTAACATAAAAGCCAATAAAAATCTATATTAAAAATATCTTAAAATCAACATCATAATTAAGTTTGAAAATTTAAATTTTGATTTTGTTTCTCTTTGACTTATTAGGATAATCGATGAGCTCCTATTACAGGAGGTGCCACGTCAGCTGCCAGCACTTCACGTTAGGGTGACACGTGGGAGGTAGAGAAATGAAGCTTTCATTACTCACTTTCGAGCTTTGACCAAAGGGTTGAAGCAAGACATCCCCTTGTTTTGCAACAATTTTAGGCAGAGCAAATGTATATTATGAAGTGAGGTTTGCATAATTAAACTTTGGTTTAGAAAAACTACACAAATGATAGTAGAATGTGGTGAACATTGTTACTGTGAATAAAATTGGTGCTAATTAGTACTAGATTTATACTATCTCTGTCGGTCTTGAACACAATTCCAATTTTGATTTGCCAACTACTTTGAATCTCACTATGACCATAAATTACTATGAAATTATTATATTATAACGAATGAAAGTTATACAATAATACTTATGATACCATAAATTATTACATTGTAAGATGCTTTGATTTGTTTCTAGTCAAGCTTTTTTAGGTTTGACCAAAGTTTATAGAAAAATTAAACAGCAAATTAATTTAATCTAAGATTAAATATATTTTGATAATATGTTTGCTTTATGTTGAAAATGTTACTATGATTTTTACAAACTTGTTCAAACTTAAAAATTTTGGACTAAAAAAAATCAAAATATATTATAATATGAATGGAGGGAGTACTTTAATAATTACTAGCTAAATGCTTATGCGTTGCAACGGAGTTTTAAAAGAGAATCATCTTACTAAAATCATTCCCATTGTCTAATCACGAGACTATTAAATTTTCTGATGGATTTTTTGTTACTTTCATAGCCTCGCTCTCTTTATATAATTGCTAAAAGGACAAGTGAAATATTCTAAAAAATCAAAGTTTAAAATCTAAAGGTATGTCAAACGGGTAGTTAAATCTAGATCGTTGATTCTAATGAAGAAGAATGGACATGGATCAATGTAGATTTTGTTACCAGCTAATTCAAACAAATTTCTCTTCATTTTGTCCTTTATTTGAAAGTCATTCACTTTATATATAAAAAAGCCTTTTTATTGTACATGCGCCTCACATGACAGTGAATACGTAGTGGTGGCATGGCAGAACTACCATCATCATTGATGTTTTTTATAAGAATATAGATATGTATTTTTAAGAGTAAAGTACATCATCAGTTTTTAAAGTTGAAGCGTGGTGTCACTAGGTCCATGATCATGTAAAATCAACAACATTAAGATACATGAATTTGTCCACTCTCTTTCTCTCCACCAGCGCAACCGTCCACTGTCCAACAGGTGAGCTTCCCAGTGAACTCTTCCTTGGTTGTCGCCGCCGAGCTGGCCCCTGTCCACTTGCAGGGCAGTGGACAAGTTCATGAATCTTAATGTCGATTTTACATGATCATGGACCTAGTGACACTACGCTTCAACTTTAAAAACTGATGATGTACTTTACTTTATTTTAATTTTATAAGACCATGGAATCTAAGTGACATCACGCTTCAACTTTAAGGACCGACGGTGCAGTTTACTTTATTTTTAATTTTTTATAATTCTTTTAAAGAGACAAGTTATTGAAGTTTAAATTTAAATAGTGCCACTCACAATTTCGATAACGGAGAGAGTAGTTATCGGAGAAAAGGGAAGTTCCTAATAATGACTAGCTGGAAAACAAAACTGAAAATATTCAGCTGTTCCTGTCCATTCGTACGCGCTTATCAAGTCATCATCATTCATAAAAGTGAAGTACAGTAGTAGAGCTACAGAGGAGGCGAGACGAGAGGAGAGGTGATTTACAGTACATCGGTAGCCGAAGGAGACGGCGGCGATTCCGGCGGGAGACGGGGGCGGCCACCGGAGGCGACGAGGCGGCGTCGGCAGCACTGACCAGCGCGGCCGGGTCACCGGAGACATCGCCGCCGCGACCTCCTTGCTGCCGGCGACCATACTATCAACGTATCGCCTTGAGCTATCAAGCTGAGCAGCTGAGGGAGACGGCGAGATAGACACAACTCGCTGATCTTGGTTTTTTCTATGGCTGCTTCGCCCTAAACGCTCGCGAGGAGTTGGGTTTGGTTGATGGTGGCAGACAAAATTCAGGCCGCCCTAGACATGAATATTTTCTTATGGGCTACTGCAATGCTAGTAGTACTAGACTACTAGTATCATATATTCACGTGTCTTTTTTTTTTGTTAACAAGAAGTCCAAGTTTTGTGTGGCATGGATTGTTGGAATCCACGTGAGAAGAATTATCCATCCGGCGTTGGACGATCGCCGCCAGGGTTGTTGGGAATGAACAGTAGAATCTCAAACAATAGCACAACCTTATCAAGAACATCGAAGGCTCAAATCTGATCAAGTGCATATCTTCTCAAGCAGGACTAGGGGGCTCAAAACTGCCAGAACTCTGAACTCACAATTGGTCCTGAAGGATTCAGATTTCATGGCAATTCGACGGATTCAGATCCAGACAACCAGCATATCAATGAGTATCTTGTCAAGTATAAGTGACGCGTCAAGAAAATTGTACAAAATTTCATGGTTGGGTCAATGGAATTTACAACAAACTACAGACATCAGGCACCACGAGAACGGCGTTACAACCCACACGAAAACTTCCACCGACTGAAGCCGTAAAAACTCTCTCAATCGGCTGTGTTCATCTTATCCACTCAGAATGCTTGTATATATACAAACCGAAAATCTCCCATGGCTTCATCCATATGTATCAAAAAACTATAATGCTGAACGCCAGGTCCAAAGAAAGGACAGGAAAAATTCTCACCTTATTACTATATACTACTGTAAGATTCAGCCTGCCGAAAGTTGAACAAGATGGATCAAAATGGAAGGATTTACATGAGAGGGAGGTATGTACCACCATGGCCCTTCCTCAGGATTAGAGGGCCAGCGTTCTCCGGAACCTTGTCCAAAACACTATTGCATGCGTCAAGAACGTCACTAAATCCTGTTGCAAGAGTTGCCAACTGCAGCCTCAGCCTCATATCCCTTGTTCGACGGAGCAGGCTCCTGAACGATCGGCCAAGATGTTTCACCCATTCCGCAGGCAAGCCTCCAGGCGAAAGCCAGACCGAGAAGTGTGACTGGTCCCCCCTTGCAGCAACCTCCGCCCGGTAAAATCTTGCAAGCTCGAGTAGCATTGGTGGCTGCAGGGGCAGCACCAACACGAACTCAGCCACAAATTGCTCAATTAGATCTGGTTTCAGCATCTGGTTCCAAAAAACTGGAGCCCATTCCATCGGCTGATTTATGTTGTATGCTTCAGCAACAATGAGGGCCTCTTGGAACCTAGATTGATCTACAAAAATCCGCCGAGCATTGGTTTCCGAAAGACCAATCCACAGAAGGTCAGGTATACGGATCTGAAGTGATAGGAGAGAAGCACGCGCACACGCCCGGTGTGTCCTTTGGCCAGCATCAATTGTTGAAAGAACCTCAGCCATCTCAACAAGATGATGCATAGCCTCAAGGAGCTCATCATTCCTCCTTTCCTTGTCATATCGAGATAACCAGCTGTTCATGTATTGCTCTGCACGTGACTCAAGGAGAGAAGCAGCCTCATGCTTCATGTCAAAGTGCTTATATACCTGCATAGGATACAGAGGTTGTAAGAATGTAAAGAAACAGCCAGGAGGTATGTCTTGTAATGGTAAAAGTGAAGCTGTCAGGACGGACTAACTATGAAGGAAACTAAAGTCTCAGGTTTTCTTTTATTCTTCATGTAAGATGCTAAATAAGCTACAATTGCTCAGCGAATTTTCTATACATACTAATGCATAGATGGCATTGAATGTGCTCAATCAACAGATTAGAACTTATGAACTGGCTAGGATAAGGGCATGAAGACAGAGGATAGGGCACTCGTCATCAATTTGCGCTGACAGGGCTTCCCTGTCGAGCTAAGAGATGTTCTGAGGTTTATTTGACTAACTTTAGATTCATTGCTTGATTGATAATATGATAAATGGGGTCCCTTTATATATAGGATGGATTGACTTGACATCCAAGAAACTAATGTTGAATATAACAGAAACTAATCTGATCTCTATCTCTAGTTTACTAACAAACCTCATCTCTTTCCCAACTGGATAGTCTAGAAAGATTAAAACAAGCTGTTGTTAGCACATTTTCTGTATGCACAAAAGCGAATATGGCATGGTATGTGCTAAATCAGCAGTTTTAAGCTTTAGCAAAGCATTATGTCATCAGATATATCCACAGTGATGCTCCTTCGTGATAAATGAACTCCTTTCAGGCCATGCCCTACTTGGCTTTGGGCCAAGATTGGGTCACACATTATGTCAGTTGTTTGATTGTATGTAGACTAATTGGATGGTAAAAGAACGTGTCTCAGACATCAATACATTTCTGAAACCAAAATTTCAAGAGAGAGAGATACCAGAGAAAGAGCGTCGTCATCACTTGGGTTAAAATGTTTCAGTGAGGTGATAACAGCCATCCTAAACCCTCTAACTGATGCAGGTGCCCCAGTGGCTGAGTCAGTGGCAGAGTACTTTTGAAGTAACAACTCCAATTGGCCATTTTCTATAAGGATGGAAAGAATGAAGCTCAAGGAATGAAAATTGCTCACTCCAGTGATCAAGCGAGCTAAACAGGAAAAATCCCCCTCTGACACATACGATTCCACTCTATTAGCTGCAAATGTGACGAGAACATCCACTCCATCGAGACAAGAAGAAGACATGTAGAAGTGGTAGGACAGTATTAGGAGTTCAACCTGCAAAACATTTGAAATGAAAAGTTCAGAGAGTAAGGGAACAGCATATACAACAGTAAAATTCAAACCAAACCAAAGTCAATCTGATGGTAGCTAAGTAGCCTGGATACATTAAGTTTACATAAGATAACACAAACTTATCAATACCGCCGAAGGCTAGAGATCATGCATATCAGTATTCTGCAAATTGATTACTTTCAAGCAACCCACAGTCAAATGTCAGCAACTTACAGTTAACAACACTAGAAATACTAAAATAAATACAACGCAAGGCTGACAAAGAAGGATAAATTTCTGGTTTTCAAATGAGGAAATTGGTTCTTCACTTCACTCTATATAAGCAATGGCTTAAAAAGCAGCATAAACCTACTTACATATGATGCAAAGAATGTGGAAACTAGCAAATTCTTTCACAATCAACAAGGCACTAGCCAGCACTGGCCAGTTTAAAGCAAATACTGGTGAGTCAGTGAGTTTCAGATCTTATACGAGTATAACTTGTTTCTTCCAATACTACAGTGAAATAAATAAGCTTATGAGCAAGAGTAATAGATACTTGTTACCCATAGGCCACAAAAAGCACGAACCGAAAAAGGATTGAAATCCCAATACAGATGTCCAACACTACAAATCAATTGGTTTTTATTAAGCTGATTTGTTCCATAATTCCATAAAAGCCACCACTTTAAACACCGATACCTCATCAAGTCGAGTGCATGTTACTTGAGTTCCAGTTAAGTTAGTCACTTTATGAGTGGAATAAAACAGATGTGCATGATTTTTTTGAAATTAACAAATTTATGGCATAATCATGCTGACAATAATTAAATATTATACCTTAATAATATATCAAGGGTCAAACATGAACTTTGCATGACGGATAAGTTATATTTCTTAGTGTAACAACACATTTAAACTTAGAAGATCATGTATATAAAGGTGCTGGCATTTGCATGTATACAAATCAATATTGTCTTGGTAACTTAGAAGATCATACAACCTCGCAAGCATGTGGTACTTCATGGCCAGTCATGACCAAACGCATCAAAGAATGGCCAATTTCTGGTTCTGATGGACATAGCTTTGCCCACTTCAAGAAGTCACTAGACCTCCACAACAGGGGTGCAGGGCCTTCTTCCTTTTGGGAATCCAGATAACCTCCACGATGTGCAGCTAAAAGCCCCTGCCAAATATTAAAAGCACATTAGACAATATATAGAACGCCTTTGCTGTTCCTCCAAAATGAAGTGCGTTTAAAGGATGGTGTAGTTGGTGTACCTTTAGAAAGGAATCAGCAAGAATTCTTGCAATGCTAGATGCAGGTATGGCGTGTGTCTCCACCAGAAATTTAGCTTCATCAAAAGAATCCTGAGCTTTCAGAGAAAGCAACTGCAGAAGTTCAATTGGCTGTTTCTCAAATGCTTCAGAAAATGGGAGTCCCAGCACTTTTGCAGTTTGAACAACTGCTGCTATTCTCCTGACAAGAGCTCGTCCACGACCCTCGCCACATTTCATGGCTAGTTTCTCCATAACCTGACATAAAAAAAAACTTCTTGTAATTTGTGGACCGTGCACTACTCAAACATTTACTACCAAAACTTTCAAGATACAATGATACTCTGTCATTCCTATTGATACTGAAGCACTATCGTACTCATAAAATGAATGCATCTGAGATAATACCAACAGTAACATTCAATACCAATTTCTGTGCTAACTCTTTTGTTGTGTTTTGCACTGCGAGCAAAATATTTATTACTGTAATTTCATCATTACAGTTCAATTAGTCATGTAAACAATCAATCCTGATATTTAATGTTCGTAATAGTCTAATAGAAAGTTCTGAAAGAAATAAGTACAATGGAAAAAACAGACCTCCGATGGATCAGCCGTATTGCTTCCATTACTGCTGTTATTGGCAACTTTTAAAGCAACATCAACAAGGACAAGTTCCTCAGGAACATATGATGGAGACAGCTTTTGTTGGAGTTGCGTGGCAGCAGTTATTTGTCCAAATTCCAATAAGGAGAGAACAGCCTTCTCCATATCAACAGGCCTAACATTTTGTTCCCAACCAGATAAAGATGCTTCCATCTTTGCAAACTCCTCTTCTGACAGTAAACTTCTTGCTTGTCCAGCAATCTTTGAGCTATTAAAGGAGTTAGAATTATCACCAGAATCATTTATGCTACTTTCAACACTATCCTTGGCAACCCGTCTAAGTAGCGTATTTGTCTTCGATCTTCGCTTTGCTCTTGTGTTATGTAAGCCTTCGCCATTAGACTCAAAGAGTTGCAAATGTTGATGGAATGATGGGGTGTTGTCCCTTATACCATTCCTTTCTGTTGTTTTCATCCGTGGTGAACTCATACTATTGTCTATTTTTGTGATAACATCAGCTGTTTGTTCTATAATATTGGTATTGTTTCCAGTAGCTAGATTTTGAGTAACACTGGAAGGTGCATATTCTCCGTCAGCTTTACACTGACTCTCTGACTCCACGGCCAGGAGCCAAACCCTAGTCTCAATGTCACGGAGAAGATGAAGTGGATATACCCTGCAAAAAATGTATATATATCTGTAAGGAGGTAATGAGACCAAGTACAGCATCAATATATATTACAAAGAAGCTTACGGAGAGGAGTTAGTCATAGTTCCACTTAGCCATTGCAAAGAAAGCAGAAGTATTTCATGAAGCTCCCATGCCGGTATCTCTTCTCCTACTGCTTCAGCGTGCTTGAGGAAAAAAGATCCGGCCTGCAAACACAATTGAATGGATATAAACAACTGATAAATTTCATACAGATAAAAGACCACATGAAGAATATATTAGACTATTTCAGAAGACAGTACCTGTAAAGGAGGTAAAGAATATTTCATGAAAAGCGATTGACAGTGGCTCCACAAAGCTGCACGTTCTTGTGGGATATCCCAGAGGAATTCCTTCCATTCAGCAACCATAGCTTCTGCCTACACACACAGAACAAATTTATATCAGCATAAAAGTCATAAGGGCACACTTGATAATGTAACAGATGAAGGTACAAACCAAATACCTGTGATTCTGTCACATGATCAAAAGTAGACTCCCAAGCTACGTCACTCGACTCCAGTTGTCTTGCCCAAGTGCGTGCTTCCTCCCATCGACCATCCTTTTCTAATGATGCTAAGAGGGAAGCATCATCCATGCAATCATTCCACTTGTAGGTATCACCATCTTTGCATACAGAAGGTTCAGCCAAAATTATTTTCCAATAACCTCGGCGAAAGTAAGCTGCTGAGGAACCACCATCAGAAAAATCAACCACTGCAAGGAGCTGTAGCAAACATCTCTTCTCATAAATTGATGGACATGTCGAGAGTACTGCATCTGCAGCTTTTACAACAGTAACAGCCACCCATCCTGCCATAGCTGACTCTTCTTTGGAAGAGTTTAATTGAGCATGGGAAGTTTCGTCTTTCAGTCTTGCAGAAAATGATGCCAAATGTGCAGAAGCCTCGGACAGACGCATTTGACAAAATGCCTTAAAAAGATAGGACAAATGATCATGTTAAATTAAAAAGATAGCACAAATAATTATGCTAAATTGAATACACCAGTAC
This sequence comes from Oryza officinalis, assembly GCA_008326285.1. NCBI lineage: Eukaryota > Viridiplantae > Streptophyta > Magnoliopsida > Poales > Poaceae > Oryza > Oryza officinalis. The sequence goes on along the minus strand of BDMV01000001.1, from coordinate 7,169,781 downwards.
TTTCAAAAAATGAATATATACCAACCTGAAGAGATCGAATGAAGGGGAGAAGGGAGCACGAAGGCAGAAACATTTCAAAAGCTCTAAGCAATGGCAGGAACAATTGCTGTTCACAAAGCACTGCTACCATACTTGACAAAGATGAAAGTCTTTCATCAATATCAACTGGAATTTTAGTCTCTTCAGATATGGGCTTCAGTATTTTCTGCTGAACATCAAAATTTGGAAAATTAGGAGTTGCAGTAGAGCTTGGTCCACATGATGAGAAACCTGATGTGAAGCTTTCTTGAGAAGCCTCCAGGAATCGCCTTCGTTTTGGATTCTTCCTGTTGTAACGATATTCAACGTTCCTACTCATGCTTGGTAATTTATTTGTGGCCTCAACAGCAGATCCCACATTTTTTGCTATTTTCGATGAAATATCATCCACCTTGATTAATGACATCTCCCTGATGACAGACAATAAATGCCAATGCAACAATATTACACACCAGTGATAGTAATGAAGCTTGCAAAATTAGATAACAGAATTTCTACAGATGACATGTTCAATGTGCTACCTTGAAGATGTAATGTCAAGCCAAACACTTAAGCATGAGAGAGGAGTCACATCTGAAAAACATGAAGCAATCATAGCCAATAAAGACCACTGCATTTGTTTTGCTTTATTCAGGAGGGCCTCCCCAGGATTCTTTTGTTTTTCACAGATAGCAAGAACAGAGAAAAGTTCCATAGAGTTGTCACCATCAACAGCAAAGAAAGAGGAATCACTAATTCCTGAAGATACATTACTAGAGGATTTCCTTCTAGCTGACATCATGTTCTTCAGAATTGTTAATATATGAGTTCTCAATCTTGAATCCCTTATCTCTTTGGCTGCCTGAACACAAAACCAGAGAGAATAAATGAATACAGTATTCTTTTTTTCCATGAACTACAATTAAAATGTTTACTTTCCAAAATAAGAAACAATACCACTTCAATGACAACTTCAATTGGAAAACCTGACACCTGAGCTTCTGTTAAAAAACCAACCTGCCAAACGAATATTGCAACAAATTAATGCATGGACTTATACAAACAACAATATCCAGCATGACAAGAAAATAATTAGTGAATACCCAGTCATTGTCATTGGCCAGTAAAGCAAGATACTTTGTACTTAATGGCAGATGGTGTGCCTGACAGAATTCTGTAACCAAATTCCAATGTTGGCTGGCTTCATTTTGCTGTGTTCGGTAAAGAGATGCATCACCAATACCACTCAAGAGCCAAAATCCGCAGGTTTTACCTTCTTCTAACACTGGCAAACTTGCTTTTTCAAGGTGATGCAGAATAGCTTTAAGAGGTTGTGACGAATGTTCCCTCTTGGGAGCCTTAGAGGGCTGCTTCTGCTCCAAAACATGAAGATGATCAGACTGGACGTAATCTTCTGCTAATTTTCGGGCAAGAGTAGGAGCAAGGTCAGCTCCATGGGAGAGTACATGTAGCCCAGGACTCCTTGGTGAAGATAGCTCACATTGTTTATTTTGCTGAAATGACTTATAGTAGGAGGAGATACGTTGAAGTGCAGCAATATCTAGACGAAGCATGTTAGCACAGAGACCACAGAGTTCCAACAGGAACGTGCACGAAGCAACAAGAGTTGAGTCCTCAAAGTTTGTAATAGCAAGTGGAGCTACCTGATATTGAAAAGGCATAGGAAAGTGAAAAGACATCCAACAACCTAAAGCATTAAAAAATAGAAATATGACAACCTATTCCTAAATAAACAAATTAATATAAGAAGTTTTGCAAGCTTATGCTGATTATATGTTCAATGGTTCAGCATAATAGAATCAGAAGTCAGAACTAGAACTAGAACTGAAATTTTAGCATATCACATTCCGATAAAATATATGGAATATTGTCACCTCACAAGTGCCAAATAGATACTACTAAATAGAACAGTCAATACCTCCATATGTCTGTTCACATTTACGCTATAGAAGTCCAAAGTTTTTGTTCATATTTACAGGCCTCTGATTATTCAGATGAATAAAATTTGAACAATGGTGACAACTCAGTTATTTTGGAGTTTGGACAGTGATATGATGGTAAACTATTTATGTTGCAAATTTGCAACACAAAAGACTGATGAATACCAGCAGAATAAGTATTTCAAGGTCAAAAAAAAGAAAGAAACATGGACATACCGATAGAAGAATAGGCCGTTCAGTTTGACTTAAAGGAGCTAGTATCAATTGTACATCTGCTTGAACACTAGACTGCACTGAGATCACTTGACTTGCATTGGCTGATTTTAACTGTGAAGCTCTTTTACCAAGAAGATGCCTGAAAGCAGCTAGTACTCGACCACGGTGCAAATGATGTTCCACCCTCAAGTCTTTCTCCTGAAGAGGGTAATAATAAAGTTGCTAGTTTGGAAAAAAAATTTAGAAAACTATAATAGAGCATGCCAAACCAACTCAGAGAAAAGAACCCCAACTTCATGGAATGCATGCACTGTTGATTTTTTTTAAAAAAAATGCTAGCAAAGAAGGTTCAAGCTGTTTGTCTGCTATAGGTGCGCTTATGCTATTTAAATAAGCCACCTTGAGGCCAACCCACTTGGATTAAGCTTGTGGGGTCTTTTAGCTTAAGTTCAAGCACCTTTATACTGGCTCTTGCTGTGATGAAATAGTATCCCTTGCATTCTTGATTGGTATAGCATTTAATAGCACAGATGCATGACAACATAGCATGAAGTGTTCAAATTCAGACTGTAGAACAATAACATGGCTCAACAGCACAAAGATGAGGCAAGATACAAAACAACAGAAACAACATTTTCCAGGAAGGTATTTTTATATACAACGTAAGATGAACATACCTCAAGGGAAGAGTATAGTTCTTCCTCAACACTTTTTTGGATGGATGCTTCTAAGGACAAAGCATTAGCTTCGCTATACCCTGCGGTATTGTATATATAATCTGTGACACTGTGAGTAAACAACTCTTCGGATGATGGTGCATTTGATAGCAGTTGCATTCCGAAAGGGCCCTGATCATAGATTATGGTTAATAAAACCACAAAAGTAACTCTCAAACTGTGAACACAATCAAAATTTAAACAGACCACATGTAATGAATTAAATTACTGTTGCATATCAGTAATTTTTACTGGTCTCGATTCATGATTAGCCATCTCCTTTTAAAGTAGTAAAGATAACAAATCCAGCAATATTTCCATGTTTATGGAATAAAAACCTAAACCCAACTAATGTCATGGGGTAGGGTTACAAAACATACAGGAACCAGCACAAAAAATGAATTGGTGGTAATGTGGCATGTGAGGCATTTTTTGTTTGTTCACTATTATGTGTTGTCTGAAGTTGAAAATGCCACGAAGTGGGAAATTTAGGGAGAGAACAACTCTTTTCGTGCCAACATATGAACAGTCACCTGTCTAGGGTGATGCATTTTTCTGTTGGGGGGGGGGGGGGGGGGGGTCAAAGTCAAACCCTGTGCGCAACTACAGTAAACTCTATCTTACACAGGACAAAATAAAAACCAAGGGTTAAATTCGAAGGTGTTACATGCTGTTATCCAAACTAGAGACAAACCTGTTCAAATAGCTGAACTAATCTTCTAATAGACTTTGGGAACCAACATGGGAGCATTTGCAACAATGAAGTGTCTCCTCCAGCTGAGGAAAAAATGTTATAGCGCCACCTCAAATACTCTGAAATTGGTGATTTCCCAAACTCTGAAAAGGAAATATAATTCAATTTCTGTGTAGCACATAGAAAACTAGAACATTCTAATATAAAGAAGGGAACGAAGCTGTATTTTGTTTACCATTAGTTGGAGAACAGTTTAAACAACCATACCCATCTTGCCCAAAACAAGAAGAAAGAAGGGTCTTCCATAGTGTTGGAAATTGCTGAAGGTGAGGGCTTAGATTCTCTAATGTGCACTGAGAAGATACCCCACAATTTCTGTTCACACTTCCAGTACATATGGACTTCTGAATTGGAGCTGAAGCATACATTAGGGTTGCTAGAGCAGACATTTCCCCGATTCGTTCAGCCATATCATCAACAGTATACAGTATTTCATCTATCTCAATAGCAGCAAGATTGTTATGCCTAACCATTTCCTGTGACAGATTCCAAAGTGCATTACAAAAGGATGCCTCATATTCATAACCTTTGACCCTGGAGAAGAGTAACCACTGCGCCCACTTGCAATCACCCTGAAAAATTTCATGACAGAGCAACTAGGTGAGGCTTACTCCTACTATAAGTTATAATGAAGAAACAACAGACAAGCATGTTAAGAAGCTTAATCTTACATCTATGATGAAAGCCAAGTACTTCCCATACCACAACTAGAGTATTGACACTATTGACCATAAAGTAGCCATAACAGTATGCATGTGTCTCTAGTATCAAAGTAGCTATAACAGCAAGTCTATACTATCAAAGTAGCTATAACAGCTGTTCCTAGTATCAGCAAGTAAGGCAAATCTTTAGTCAGATAGATGGAATAATCGGCTGTAGCAGCAGGCTAATAAATCCTGGGCATTATATTGTTAAGGCAGGCTTCGTGAATGCCACAATGTTCTCATTCAAAGGGTGCTAACAGTTTCTGAAAATAATTGGTTTGCTATTCGAGAGAATGAACTTGCAAAGTAAGTGAGAACTAAAGCCACTTTGTACGGAGTATGCTTAGGAGGGTAGGCCAAATTCCACAGTAAAACTGAAGAATTTGGCAACTTTGACCTTTTTGGTATTTTTCTAAAGAATATTGTAAACCCAATATTTAAAAAAAAAAACCATGTAACGGCTAAGTCACCAAGTATATATCCTAAACTAAATAATCTAGTTTATCAACAAATATCATCTGGCCATAAAGTCTACAGTTGTATCGGTCATATAGTTGAGAAATTAGGTAGGTGATTATCAAAGGTAAATCCAGAGAATACTATTGAACATCAAATATCATAAACTAAAATTGCACAAAAACTTACAGTAGATTCCTTGAGCGAAGGGATAGAATCCTTTTCAAGAGCCAAGTTACAATAGTCCAGATAGAGGTCCAGTAGGTTCGGTGTGTTATACTGCACACAGAAGCGTAGGACTAATTTGTGTAATGCTCCTTCACAATCCTGGTGGTATGCATCACGTAGAACATCTGAACAAAGCTCTGAAGTATTAACAAGCATGCCTGCGCGGGCAAGTATAGGTATAATTTCAGCAGTGCTTTGCCAGTACTCTTTCATAAAGATATGCTTCTTTGCCAATTCCTGTACCATGATCCTTCTCATCCAAGAAGTTGATTCATGATTACACAAAGATCTGAACACTTTGACATGTGGTATTTCCATACAAATAGGTTCTATCTCTTCTGAGTCAAATAAGTACATTCTATAATCGTGGGTTGCTACGTCAGACAGAGTGTTGTAAGTAGCTTGTGAATTGTCCACATTCACTCTAAGAATCCCTTCTAGAAGTACAGTGTCAGGAATAATGTCCAGGAGTTTGCAGACTTCCAGCACATCATTATGAGCAACAAAATATTCAAACTGAGATTTCCATGAGAAATGAGCATACGAATGTGCATGACAAGGCTGGTCCAGTATTATCTATAGAGGATATAATAAGAACCATAAGTCCATGACTATACCAAAATTAATTCAGGCCCTTGTTCAGAATTTAGCCCGTTACAAAAAGCATCACACCAACAAATTTAAGGTGATACCAAAACACATTTCCAAGAAAGGGAAAATGAATAACACAAACCAACATTATCATTATTTCTGTGGCAACATATATGGTCAAATTGATCTTGCGATGAGTTGGAAATGCATAATTATCCCATATATAGCATAACGAATTCCACTTGATTTCACAGTGATTGGACAGATCTAACAAGACTAGCAAAACTCTTTTACATTATCAGATGAGCGACATGGCCGCAATCAGAAAAAAGGTGCAATCTCAATACTAACAAGCAAAAATGATAAAGTCATGACTTACACGGTCCACAGTTCTTTGATCCCAAGCATCAGACCATATGGCAGCACAGGCCCAATAACCATTAGATAAATTGCTTTCAGAGAACTCCTTCAAATTAGTGTAATCATTCACATTCGCCCAAAAACCGATCACAGCTCCATCAACATCACCACATTCAATAGGAGAGTGGTTATGAATATGGAGAACTAGTACTGGTTTATCATCTCCTGGTAGAGTAACAATTTTTGCAGCATCGTGAATGACATTCTCCCTGCCAAGATACGTGTCCCAGAAACTGCTGCTTGGGTAAAATTGCTTTTCCACAGAGAAAAAAAAAGGTTGATCACTATGAAAGCAAAGATCATGCCAGCATTTTGATTTTTTATAAGTTGGAACCAAATGAACAAAAACAAAATATATTGAAATATCATAATTTTCCCAATTAGCTAAAGCAGGGGGTAGAAGCAAACCTCAATCAATGATATAATCTCCAGCATCTTCCACTCATTTGAACTCATGTACCCACGCTTCTTCATCTCCTCAGCAATTTGCCGCCTAAGTAGCCTCCTGACTGTACCTTGCATAAGTTGTCTGAGGTCTGACTCTATGTCATCTCCTAGTCTTTCCAGGGTTGCGACAGCCAATCCAGTTTCACCCTGCAGATAAAAGCATTAGATGACAGGAAATGTTGAGAGTATACACGTGTTAAGCAAATGGTACTACATTACCTTCATTAACAGATCATATACGATGGACCTTCCTATTTCATGAACTTCAGAGAAAACATCTTCTGGATCATTGGAAAATGATTCCCTCTGGCGCAACAGTTGCAGTTGAAGGACTGCCAAAGGTAGTCTACCAGACTGCAGTGCTTCTTTTACTACAGTTCTCAAGTCCAGATTATTCGTTTCCCACCGGTTCATCATATCTTTGATATTTCCTTGAGTACTTGGTATTACAACTTGATCAGTCCCTTGATCAGTATCAATGACATGATGCATAGTAGCACTAATAGAGGATTCAACTGGAGTTAAAGCCAACTGTCCATTGCTACCAGAAACTAACTCAAACATCGCAGGTGCTGACTCTTGCCTATCACGAGATTCTATACCACCTGATTGTCCTGCTGAAACACCATCCACTACAACAATTGGCAGTGAAGTGTTCAGTGATACTTCTGTACCTATTTTAGATGAGTTTTTGTCATCACCCTGCTACAAAATAACCACAGGATTACAAAATAAGAAGAATCATCCAAAGTACAAGTACGACTACATGTGTACAAAAAGGAATTATTATCATTTTACCATCCGAATAGAATTCTGGTTCTTTGCAGAGATTCGGCTCTGGATACTTCTAATTACCCCCAAAAGGAAAGCCATTTCATGAAGTTTTACTGAATTATCTGGTGCATCTGAGAAATAGAGGGTAAGTCTCACATAGAACAAATAAAATAAATGGTGTAAATAAAAGATTTTACCCTTATTTTGCTTAAGTAGCCCATAGCATTTGATCATTCTCGTTGCAAAGCGCACAGCTAAAACCATCAGCCTGTTTTCACACTGTAAGCTTACATATTACGAAGCTAAAAGTTGAAAGCATATGACATATTGCAGGCTTCATCAATTCAAAACAAGGACACGGACAAAAAGGAACATCAGATTGTAGCAAATCCTAATAAATTCTACTGCAATTTTAAAGACAGCTCAATGCTACATTGTTTGGATGTATCTGCTCCAGCAGGTGTCAGGTCTTTGTCCAAGTGCTTGACCAACAAATGATTTTCCATTTTAAGTATTGCAGAATGGTAGTAGTATCAATGTGTCATAACATGTCTATATTAAATCAGTATTCTTGATCAAAGTATGAACGTATTTTTCATTTAACTCCATTTTCCATACAAAATTTATTCTTGACCGTCCAATGACTATATTCAAATTATTCCCTGTCTTACCATTATATTTTCACCTATTGAAAATTTCTTTGACGAGCATGTTTATCACAAAACAAAAAAAATACTTTGCAACCTTAGAACATGATAAACAGAAGTACTTTTAATTCAACATGAATAATCTGTCCCATTAGAAAAATGAATGTGTCAATGGATAGTGCAACCTTGTTGCACAGAGTGTAACAGTACTACCATAGGATTACTATATCTTAATATTTCTGCTATATAATACACAGCCTGTGTGCATCCTCGTTATGTAGAGGCCAGGAGAGTCCTCAGAGCAGTTGTATCACCTTGATGTAATTGACTGAGATCAATAAAAGCTTCCATTATCTAAAAAAAATATAATACACAGCCCACAATTGTACCCAATGTGCAAATTATGCTATTCCTTTCAGCATTTGAACTAGGGAATTGTTTATTAAAAAAAGGTACTCGATCCGAGAAGGAGCAATGAAGCTTAAAAGCTTGATTGTGTCTATGTTGGGGGACCAATGTCATTATTTGAATAGTAATCAAGGCACGTGATTTTTTCTGTTCTTAGTTAACCAATTCAGAGGTATGTACCTAAAAAATGTTTTTGTGCATCACAGCTCAGTAGACACAGCAAAATATTTCCAAGGATAAAGTAGAACTTGTTCCTTATTTTAGAGAGAGTATAAACTGTTTGCATCAAAGAACCACAGTTTATTAATACGGCTAATTAAGTTGACTCATAATAAAAAAGGTTATCAGGGAACAAAATATACTTGGATGACGCCGCAACTTCACTATCACTTTCCGCCCTACTTAATAGCCGGTAGACAGATGCTAATAGCAGTTGCAAGACACCTTCTTCTGCAAGATTGACCTCCACGAGCATATTTAATGATCTAGCAATTCAGTTTTGTTAGATATTCTTGCATATATAAAAAGATCATGTCAATGCAAAGTCAAATAATTCATTCAAAAGTAAAAAAAAAAGGTAAAAAGTAGGCATAGAACTAGCTAAAAGCTAAACCATAATAACACGAAACAATGTATATATAGAAAGAATGCGCATAAAGGATGAAGTGAGAACAAAGTATACGCATATGAGTACATGACTGAAAGGAGATCCATGATAGCATGCAATTAATTGTTTCCTCTTTGTGAGTTGTGACTGGTATAAATGTAAGTCTTATTCAGTATACCCTTCCAGCTATAAATTCAGCTTTCATCCTAGAAAACCATATCTTTTAACAATCTCCAAACACATAAGCAATACAGAAACTAGTTTCGTTGTTCATGTCCTAGTTCATTTAACTAGTTTGCTCTGTATGTATAACAAATATTTTAATGCTCTCTAAACAGTTGTAACCGTTCATCAAAATCATAAGACATGTACCACAAACATAATACTGGTATTAATGTATAAGAAACTAGGGCATAGGTAAAAGAGATGAAATAAAAGAAAAACAACAACAAAGCTGATATTAATGTCAAGACAAAAGAAAAGTACAAGATCTTACTGCTCAAGATCACTGATCTTTGTGTAGTGCAAGGCCAATTGCATCCAACGCAACCTAGAGAATTTCAGGTCCCATCCTGCCAATGCAATAAGCACATAGCAGGGTCAGAGCATATGGCGTGTACTTCTATAACACTCAGCATGTGTTGAACAGAATATTGCATTGCGGCAACATTATCATCTATCGGAATTGGATATTTCATTATATACATAAATGAGAAATAAGTACTGACAGAAAAAGGGAATGAGATCATTGCTTGTTAGATACTTGCCACAAAATGGTAGTAATACAGGAGTAAAATGAATTATAATGTTTTAATAGTACGCATTAATATTCAGGTATTAGTCAACCCATCGAACTAACTACTGTGAATAATAAATTGGAACAGTGATTATTTCAGAAAACGACAATTGACCAATCACCAAAAATAGAATAAAAATCCACCATATTCAAAATACTACAATACATGTTCATGGAAATAACATCTTCATTGGTACAACATTTATCTTGCAAATATTTTACTGTAAATTGAAATAGTTTAGCTCATTTCTGATTAAAATAGTGTAGCTCAAATTTCTGTTTGCAATACACTGCAAATAAATCTGATAAGCATAATCTTAAGGAAAAATAAATCCATGAGCCAAATATTAAGAAAACAGCAGGACTGCAAGATGGGACAGGCAACCGAACATCTAGAAAGAGACTTGGGACTAAAAGCAGTGAGAATAGCAGGACGACAGACAATATGAAAAAACAAAAGATATTGCCAAGTGTATTAAAACACACCATTCTCCCAGCAGAGCCTGTCTGCAAATGCAGGTCCTTCATACAACAATGCTCTGTCCAAAACTTCTATTTGCCAAGGCTTCCATCTTGTTTCAGGTCTGTTTACTGATGACAAATTCAGAGCATCGCATGCACTACCACCAGCAGAAGTCGGTTGCCAAAATTTGGTGCCATTGTTATGAGATGAAAAGGATGAAACAGAAATTGATGGAAGAACCACAGAAAGGCTATCCTGGGTAATCAGATACACATATCCCTGAAAGGAGCAAAGGACACATTCTCCGGTAAAAGTAGAGTCCTTCTGAAATGAGGACCTTTCAAGGGAACTAGCATCAAAATCCCTCTCATCAAGGAAAGATGAAGCCATAAGAAAGTTTGTGTGAACAATTCTAAAATGATTGTTGCCATCCGCATAGTGACTTTTAAAGATTCTCGTTAACCCAAATGGTGAGAAGCTAATTACATTCTCCTGTAATCTGCATGGTGGAAGGATCACTCTTCTTAATGGATTGGAAACTGCCATTGTATCAGGATAAGCTAACCCATCTTTCATCGGTGTTGTAGTACTGAAACCACTTGGCCAGCTATCCACCTGATTTTCATTACTGCTACAATGTTTTCTTCTTTTCCTAGGCCTGATAACACCAGGACTGTCTCTTTCTGAGAAGTCGTAGACCAATTGTTGTACGGACCGATGACTACAAAATGTTACACTCCCAATATCATGACCATTAGCTTCCCAGGCAGCAAAACTATCACCACGATAAAACATGGAAGGCGGATGAAAGTTTCCATGCATACTGGTTTTGAAATCTAAGATGTCCTTGGCATAGAACAAATAGACTACCCCGACCTCATCTACGACAGCAAGAACAAGAGAATATGATGCCAAAACTAACCTCTTAAACATTCTTCTCGCATGATTCCTAACACAGGTATTTTCTCCATGGGAAGTTCTTACGGTGGGGGTGACGCTCCCCAAAGGAATTTCTAGATCTGTTCTGCACCGTTCAAGAACACTAAAGGAGGCAACAATCTTACAAGTTCTCACATTCCAAATGACAACAAACCCTCCCGAGTTAAGGCATGCAAGAAAATCATCTGACAATTGGAAATCAACCCATTGTTGATTAGGATCGGCACCATCATATACATTCTGAAGGTCTGCCACAAAGTTCCACTGTATACCCCACTGATTTAGCTCAATAACAACAACCAAACTATCCTTCATGTTGCATTGATGGACCTCACAGCTCACTGGTTCATTACGAATTAAGACCAAGCCAATCAAATAACCTGAAGAACTAGGCAAAACCTTCAAACATTCCCACTGGCAGTTGCAGGATGTTTCAGTTGTAGGAACATGACCAAGAAAACCTTGTTGAGATTTAGTATTGTTTTGCATCCAGGTCTTTGAAGGATAATTGCTAGACCAGAACTTAATAAAAGATAGAGTAATGTCGTATATGCTAAACGATACCACCTCTGCTGAATGCGGAAGTGCAGATTTTAGAGGAAATTTGGCTTGGTATTTTCCATCAGAAACAGATCCACTGATTGTAGTCAGAAAAGAACGAAAACAGTTCTTTGTACCTGACTCATCTTCCTCCGATATTGAACACTGAGTAGGACGCCACTCTTTCCACTCCCCGTGCAAATCTCCAGTGTCCAATTTAGAATTGTCTGTTAGTGTGCTTTTGTAAGAATGACAAAACCCATGAAGTGTGATAGAATCATCATCAGATACAACAAGAACTTCATTAAAAATTGAATCCTCAAGTTGGCTAGAGGCATCATAACATTGCCCCCATGCTAAAGACTTCACTCTAGGAATAGAAGAGAAGCAATCAAAGACGACTGGACTACAGCTATCTGAGAGGGTATTAGGTGATTCAACTTGTGATTGATCGACATTGGTCATTGACAAGATAAGATCCCCTGGATTATAAAACCAGAATCAGTACGGAAACAACAAATAGTAAGTTAGCAGAACAATGAAGGGCTCCAACAGGGATGGCAGTGGCAGAGAACAATGAAGCACAAAAACCTCACCATGGTCCGAGAGCAGTCCAAATAGGCGCCGTGTAGGAGATATAAAAGCTTCTCGAAATTTTGATAGTTCAAGATGCGGTTGCGACCTTTTCCATCTATATAACTGTAGCACAGCAGGCCCGTCATCTACCTTACGAGATGCAGACATTGTTGGTAGGCACCCGTTCACCTGCTAATGGTGGCAAGCAACATTGCTTGAACAAAAACAGATAAAAAAAAACTTTAGTTGACAGAATACAGAAAGACTGCACAATGCACAGGAAATTATATAGCTCACTACTGCATATTCTGACATAACTTGTTGCAGATAAAATGGCATAGCTCACTATTGCATATACTCGCCAACTAAACAGAAAGCCCTAAAAATGATTCGGCCATTGACAATTACAGTAATTAACCAGAACGCAATCCAGCTTGGCAGGAGCGTCACCTATGGGGCATAAGCAGAACCCCTAAACTTTTTTGGAAACACAAGCTGCTACTAGTACTACACTACGCATCAACGAAACCCAGAAGAAAGTGGATAGGTTAATTGGAGGGATGGAAATCAATCCATTATCCATTCATCAAGTCCGGAATCCACGCGCGCGGGAGGGAGTAGCTAGGGGTAAGAGTACGAGAGAACAACGAGGAATACCTCCGATTCGATTCGAACCGAGACGGATGCACGCAGAACACGAAGGCCTCNNGACGAGGAGGCCCCGCCGCTCAGGGGACGTGGAGGGGTGCCTACGGCCGCCCTTCTCGCCGGCGGCAGCGCGCGAGGAGGGCGAGGCGCGGTGCCAGCCTCCGGCTCGCCGCGGCTAGATCAGAGCAGGGAAGGAGTAGAACGGCGAGAGAGGTAGAGCCCTGGAGCAACGAAGAGAGGAGCGCACATGGAGAGAGGAGAAGAGGAGATGTGGCGTCGCGGCCGTCGGATGCCAACGCGACGCACGCGGCGTCACGTGATCGGGTTCGGGTGGGGAGGTTCGGGAACTGGGCGATTTGGTCTTCGAGAGAAGCCCCGGTATTGGGTCTAATGGGCCTAAATCTAAATCTTGGGACTTTCAGCATGTAGATTAGGCCCATCAGCATTGCAACATGCCCGATGGTGGACCATAGAGTAGAGGTACTCCCTTCGGCCCGAAACACAAAGACTACAGGCATGTTCCAAACAGTTTTGATTGTCGTCCAAATTTTGAAAATATATAGTTGTACGAATTCAGAAAATAAACTAGATTTAATATTTTTTCAGATTTTCAGAAGCTGACTACCAACTAGCAAATTCTCATAATCTTAAGCTCTCCTAAACAGACCATAAGTCTCAAAAAAATATTCAGTTCAAAGTATTTAATGAACAGCTCATTAACCTAGTATTTAATTCAGTTCTAAGTATCTAAGAAAATTTAATTCTAAGTTATTATATTTTATAATAGAATGAGTAATTAGTAATACGGAGTACATCTCACATTAACCGATCCATTCTATTTTGTATATTTTTTGAGTGAAATGCTTTTTTTTAACAAATCAAGTCGTCTAGGTGTAAACAAGTTAGAAGTAATGTTAAAAAAAGCAATTTTAATTAAAAAAAGTATTTTCATGTTGAGAAAAAATAAGCCATAGTTTTTTTTCTTTATTGCATAAAACACGCACGCGTGCACATATATATACCACTGTGCACACACATCACGCTTACACACGAGCGAATGATATATGGTGAAGAGAAAATGAAATTTTGTTGCCAAATGTAAAATATACTAATGTTTGGCATTAGTTACAAGATGCATGGGTGGCCGTGGGTGATTGAGATCGAATTTACGTGCATGGGTGGCATGATTGGTGAAATCTTTGGCTGCATCATCAGCTCACGTGCTGTGACGATAACTAGCTGCTTTTGCATTTAGTGGCAATCAAGATGCATGGTGATAAACTCATAATTATAATTGCTGGGACAAGGATTAGCTAGCTAAAGTGCACCTGTTTTCTAATCTGCGCTAATTATTCAGAACAACGGTATTTTCCGTTGCATGCATGTTTATACATAACACCTACAGCGTGACCAACATTATAAACATATCTTCGGCAGCAGATTGATTGCGGCGTGCCAAAATACGATGTGTATTCTATGTGTTGAAACTAAGTGCGGCAGAAAAAGAAATTGGGAGAAATTCTATGTTTGAAACATATTATCTGTCGAATAACTGTCACGAAATTATGTACTTAATTAAGGATAATAAAATATTTCAAAATAAACTTAATTAGTAGCTTAAAACAAGCTGATTAAGCAACATAATAAATAAAAGTTTTTCAAGAAAACGTATTTTTGAAATGTGAAATAAATAGTTAATTCACAGTAATAATCCGATAGATATAGCAAGTAATATAAGTCATTAATCATTTGCCCCAAAATATCATGTAAACTCTCATTTGATGAGGTGAAAGAGAGAAACGAGGAGAGAGTGAAGAAGCATGTCTCTCATACAAAGGGTAACCTCTACACAAACTATAATGAATTACGAGAGCATTGAAATTATTGAGACTTGTGTATTAGATGTGTCCTATTGTATGTGTTGTCTCTTACTTTATGGATATACAATATGGATGAAATTAATTAGCACTACTAGGAAACTCATATTTTATCCAATGTCCCAAACACACAAATATCTCGGATAGATTAAGAACCGATATTAAAAATGTATCTTTAGTCCGGGTTGATGTTACCAACCAGTACTAAAGATGTCTTCAGAGTTAGTTAAAAGAAAATCTGAAGTGAAAAATCTTGAGTTTGAATCCCACATCTTTTTTTTTCTTTACTTGGCAACCAGTACTAAAGATCAAGATTTTTAGTCTAGATTTGCTGGTCACGATATAACCGGGATTAATAGGGTTTTAATTGGTATTAAAGATGATGAATAGTTGTGAATATATATGATATGGATGAAATTAATTATAGATAGTTGTCGCCTCTTTCAGGAGTACAAAACTTGCTCTAGACATGGAACAAACTAGTAAAGCGATCATGAATTCATGATGACGATCGATCGATCGAGCACACTACTAGAAAACTTATTTTTGGCGTCGTAGAGGTTAAATTTTCGTAGGTGGGTATGGTCTTCGGTGCCAAAATCCCACCGGCGAAGACGATACCCGGGGTGGAGGGGGCGGTCCGCTTGCAAAGATCGATCTTTGCAGGCGGACCATATAGCGTGCGAAGATCTATCTTCGCAGACGCCGCTTATATGGCCCGCTTGCAAAGATATATATGAGAGAGAATAAAATTTTTAATGTATATTTATTTGGTGCAATCAAAAAAATAATTATATTAGTTTGTAATATGTCGATGATAAAATTTTGTTAGATTTTCCTAATATACTAATTTGACATGTCTGTGTAAAAAAAATGAAATAAACTTTTTTTATTAATTTACAATTAACCTTCAGTTAGTTTTGAATAGCGAAGGGTTTTTTTCAATAAACCCTGCAAATTTGGTATTAATAGTGCAAATATTTTATGTTCATTTTTTTTAGAGATATGGAAAGTTTCCTAACTGCAATTTGATATTAATTATTTATATTGGACTTTGCAGTCAGGATGACTCCAATTTTTCAGATAAGTAAGTTTCCAATTTTCATTCAAGCAAAAGAACACCATTGTTTGAAAAATTTTTAAAAAATTTAAAGTAGTCATATTAATGTTTGAAAAGTAATAATATTAAGGTTTGTTTATTTGTATGTACAATTACCATTTTTATTACCA
Organism: Oryza officinalis; assembly: GCA_008326285.1. Lineage (NCBI taxonomy): Eukaryota > Viridiplantae > Streptophyta > Magnoliopsida > Poales > Poaceae > Oryza > Oryza officinalis. The sequence goes on along the minus strand of BDMV01000001.1, from coordinate 7,153,765 downwards.
CTACTGTAGACATTTACAAATTACAAAAATAAATTAAAAAATAGTTTGAAATAAATATATTCACCTTTGTAACAATCTTCGCAGGCGGACAGACCGCTTGCGAAGCCTGTTATGCCGATTAGGATTTACATCTTCCAGGCGGACGGTCCGCCTACAAAGATAGTAAAAACGATCTTCGCAAGCGGGCGGTCCGCCTGCGAAGATAGTCTTCGCAGGCGGACCGCCCGCTTGCGAAGATCGATTCCCTATATAAGGTCTCGCCCGCTGCGCCGAAACTTCTAAGTCCAGGCGGGAACCCTAGAATTTTTGGCGCCGTCAGGCTGCCAAATTTTTTCGCGCCGCCGCCGCCGCCTCCTGCGACCAACACCCTCCGACCGTCGTCCTCCGCCGCCGCCGACCTTGGAGCTCGCCCCGGCCGTCGTCCTCCGCTCGATCCACCGCAGCCGACCGTCGTCCTCCGCTCCACCGCCGCCGGCCGCATCGCCGCCGCCATTCGCTCCACCGCCGAGCTCCACCGACCGCCTCCGCCGCTCCACCGCTCCGCCGCCGCCGCCGCTGACCGTCCACCGCGCGCGAGCTCAACCACCGCGCGCGCGAGAGCTCCACTTAACGCCTCTAGAGCTCCACCGCTGCCGGCCCCTCCACCGTCGTCGACCGTCGTGCCGCCGACAGCTCCACCGCGCCGTCGGCCCCTCCACAGCCGCCGCCGCCACCTCTCTCTCTCGCTCGCAGTCACGGTCTCGCGGCCGAACGGCTTCATCGGCCGGTCGTCGTCCACGAGCTAAGACGTCCTCGGCCGAACGACGTCTTCGGCCGGTCGTCGTCCATGGCCGAACCTCGTCGTCGGCCCGTTCTTCGTCGTCGTCCACGGCCGAACCTCGTCGTCGGCCGTTCGTCGTTCACGGACGTGTGCATGTGGGTGTTGTGTTTTTTATATGTGTGTGCATGTGGCTGTGAGGGGGTTTATATGTGTGTGCATATGGGTGTGAATGGGAATGAGGGGTGAGTGATATGTGAATGAGTGGTTATATGTTGATTGTGAATGTAAATTTGGGAATGTGGGTGATATGTTAATGAAATTGGGAGGGTATGTTCAATTTTGAAGGATATGTGAATTTGTCAAAAAAATTTTAATAACAGTTGGGAGGGTATGTTCAATTTTTTTTATAACATGTGGAGGATATGGTCACCTTATTAATTTTTTAGCAAATTAGTTTGTACTAATTTAGCAAATTAGTTGGTACTAATTTTAGTTTGTACTAATTTAGCAAATTAGTTTGTACTAATTAATAACATTTTACAATTATGTACTCAAGTTTTTATTATAACCTTATGCAATTATCTACACAAGTTTTTAATACACAGTTTCGCAGAGTGTTCATATACAGTTTATTTTTTATGTTAGAAGTTTAAAACGATGGCCGATAGTACTAAAGGGACCGAAGAGAAGGGTTTAGGGGAGGAAGAGCCGTCCCTTGCAATTGTGGTTGCTCCGGAACCAACGGTCCCACCGGAAGATAGTTCCGACAGCGACGATGAGTACTCGTCGCCAAGCGATCCATGCCCAAGCCCGAAGAGAAGGAGAAAGGGCGCGGGTGAAGAAGGCGACAAGGACTACATACCCCCTAAAGAAGGGGTAAGTAAACTCAATATGTAAACTGTTCACCGTGATAACTATTAGCCCGAGCTAATTCGAAACTTTGATATATACCTTCTCGTAGGAAACGGCGCCACGGCGATCACAACGGGAACCGAAGAATAAAGATCCGTCGAAAGACGACGAGGCCCCAGCTAACACAACCGGCTCAAAGAAAAGTGAACGGTCAGCAAAAGAAAGTAAAGAAGGGGCGAGAGAAGCGTGAATAGAAAGGATGAGGGGTTCCATGTTGTTACCCATGTTTCGCCAAAAGGAGAGCCGCTCGCCCCTAAGACGGCACGTGCGAAATTCAGTTCACAGTGTGGCATAATAGTAAGGGAAAAGATCCTCATCACGGTCAAGGACTGGGATCATGTATCGAATGGGGATAAGGAAGTCCTATGGAAAGACTTGAAGAAAATCTTCCAGTTCCCGGATGGATCGGAGGCAGCAGTGAGGAATTGTGCACTGCAAACAATGGCCAAGTCTTGACGTGGTTGGAAAACCACCTTGAACAAGAAATTTGTGAAGACGGGACATACACCGTTTTCGACGTATGTTAATATAACCCCGAATTAGTGGAGCGACTTTCTGAAGTTGAAGAAATCCCCGGAAAAAATTGAAAGAAGCCATAAGTTTTCAGAGTTGGCCAAGAAGAACAAATTTCCTCATCGCTTAGGCTCCGCGGGATACGCACCAAAGGTGGAGCAGTAGACAAAAGAGGAGGAGGACATGAGGAAGGCGGGGCTTCCGGTACCAATGGAGGAATGGACACAGAGATCAAGGAACTAGGTAAGAGCTAGAACTCCGAAGATCACGGATGAAGGCAGAGTATTGTTTGAAGATCCGAAGCTGCAGGGCGTTGCCGATAAAATAGAGAATTTATCTAGTTCACAGAAGAAAGGATTTTTCAAGCCTAAGAGGGAGAAAGATGTGCTAAGTACGGCGCTGGGTAATCCTGAGCATGAGGGTAGGGTTCGAGGTATGTCGTCCAAGATGAGTTGGAAGGAAGGGTTCAAACATGACCCCCACAAAAAGCGTGAAGCTTACAAGGATAAACTTAGAGACGAAGGGGCTGTGGATTTTGAAAGGTAAATGATGGATTTCTGCGTCAAGCACATGCTTTTGCCTCCCCCCGAAACCAAAGAACCTGAGCCAGATTACCCCTTCGATGACCTCAAGGAGAATACACCCTGCAGATTGCATGTTCCCATTGGACGCACCGGGAAAACTCTTGAGGCCGCTACCGCCATTGCTATCCCTGGGAGAACATATAATGAAGAGTTCATACCCAATGCGTATGTCAAAGTGCAGCCGCAAGTGGTCCAAGAAGGGTTTGAGTCCTATGACATAGACTTCCCTACTGCAGATGGTGTATCCGTACTTGGGGAAACGGTCGATCTTATAATTCTCTGGCACAAGAATGACATATCCTTTGGATTGGGCACCGACGCCACGCGAAAACCTAAGAGGAAGGTGGCTGATAAGGCGGAGGAACCTGAGATGCATAAGGAAAATCCAGTGCCGGAAGTGCCACCGGAAATTGAAGTGCCGAAGGTGCCCATGAAGATTACAGTGGCAGAACCAAAGGTGCAAATAGTGGCATCAGTCGGGACAGATATGGAAGAAGTCCCAGGATTGGAATGGGATGGTACAGAGCCTGAAATATATGAAGACCCTTCTCCTGCGAAAGACGCCGAGGTACCTAGAGTGCTTAGGAGCCACGACTCCAAGTCCAAAGATGAGAACAAGGAGAAGTTCATGGTAACCATTTTCAGAGGGGGTAAGGAACGTGCCAAACTCAGAGATGATGACCCCCAGAAAGCCGCTGAACTAGCCGGGCCAACATACTGGCCAACTGATGATTGCCCGGAAAAGTACGAACACGGGAAAGCACTCTTGCCGGACTGAGCACTAAACGAAGGACCATGGGAGATGAGAAGATTACATACCTTCTACATGGAAGCCAGCAAGAAAGGATTGGGCAATATAACAGCTCGATCACCGGCAAATTGTTTCGGCGCCGAAGGTTACGTATGGCTAGATTTCTCAGATCTCCATGCCGTATATCGTCGGGATAAGATGGACGCCAACTATGTCGCTGTTTGGTGCATGTGAGTATGAGTTTTAATTAATTACATGAAAAATATGTACAATACAAATCCATGTGATTGTTACTAACAAACTTTTTCTGTAGGATGCAATACATGGATGCTAAGAAGAGAAAAGAACCTATCGGCTTCTTGGATCCAACTCGGATCTGTCAAACACAGCATACCGTCAGGCTAGCACCAAGGTCAGACCAGCTGAAGGGCAAGAGTCCAGAAGAGATAGCTGAATACAAAAAGGGCTTGCACAAGGAGAAATTGATTACTGTCGCACAGTACATTGGATGAGCCTTCTTGCACTTTCAAAACAAGAGAGTCGTCATGGCCGCTTATAATTTTAAGTAAGTCCGGTACATTTATCTTCTACACATATGTCTTATTTTAGCTGATACTAACTAACTATACTGTTGTTAATATGTAGCGATCATTATATCTGTCTACTCATCCACCCTAAATACGGAACCGTGGTAGTGTTGGACCCTCTCGATTACAGACACCAGCAATACAAAGAATTTCTAACAATCTTACAGTAGTAAGTGATTATGACTCTTGTATTTTTATATAAATATATTATAAATAAATATCCTCCTTAATGTGAAACGATACGACATCCATATAGTGCGTACCAATACTACAAGTTCAAGGGTGGAGAACAAACCCGAACAAGGGAGAAGCTGCTAATACGCACCTATTGGCTGGTAATACTATACTCACTTAATGTATTTCAATTGTTTCACTAATTGAAAATTTTAACTATTTTTTTCTATGATATGTCCTGAAGTGTCACAAGCAACCTAGAGGAACTGTCCTTTGCGGGTATTACGCGTGCGAATTCCTTATGGTTAATGGGAGGTACAGGACTAACGCAGAGGATGTAAGTCTCTATACTATGTACTAGACAACTTTACATATTTATGGTACTAATATATTGTTTATCTTCAATGCATGCAGTTGCCAAGATTAGAACGTCGAACAAACTTTGATGATACAGGCATCACAAATGTCCAGCGTGACCTGTGCCACTTTATCCACCGTGAATGCTGTCATGTGAAAGGAGATTTCTTCGACCCAGAGGGTGCTCTAGCGACAAGTGACGAATTCAAAAATCTTCGAGAGTGGAACACTGCTATGCCATAACATAACTAGATGGCATATTTGAAGTCACAATGTAAAAAAATATTGTAACATATATATTTTGGCAACACTTTTGAGTTATGCAATATATGTAAATTTCTCAGTACCAAATGCTTGATAATCTTCCAATATATGTACATAATAATTTACCTGCAAGAATTTCTATTAACGGGCAATTTATTATTAAAATTACGGGCAAATTATTATTAAATTTCAAAAATTTCTATCTATCTTCGCAGGCGGATATTTGTTTTTTTCAGGCGGCAGATTCATATTTTCACAGGCGGACCGGACTAGCCAACGTCCGCCTGCGAAAATCATCTTCGTAGGCAGACGGCCTTCCCGCCTGCGAAGATCGTCGATCTTCACAGTCGTTTTCTTTGAGGCGGACGGCCTTCCCGCCTGCGAAGACCGTTTTCGGCCGCTTGCGATAATGCTTTTCCTAGCAGTGGCAGCTAGCCTGGTGGCCAGGCATGCAACTATATATGCAAGCAGCCAACACCAAGAAAAAAAAAAGGCAGAGAGAGAGACAGAGATCGATGCACCATGCATATGAATAGCATATATAAGTGCCCTACTGTGGAAAAGGTGGTGGTAGCAAGGGGGTACGTATAGCTAGCCCGACCGTGCGTGCGCGCGAGAAGGGATGCGAGATGGACGGAGGTTGACGAAACTAAGTGTGGGTCGATTGATCCATCATGCATCGATGGATGGATGCACATGCACATGCGTGCTAGCGCGTTGATGGTTGTTCGTTATCCTCTGCACGGATGGGGATGGAGATGCATGCATGCCTTCGTGCACGCCATGTCCCCCGGTATAGTGCAATCCTTCCTTACAAAAAAAAATCTCAATTCCAGCTATAAAACTTTTTATGCGCTATATATATATATATATATATATATATATATATATATATATATATATATATATTCTCCGTCCCATGTGTATGTCTTCTCCACGATCGAGTACTCATCTTAGTATTATTCATCTTTGGGCTAGCTAGCTAGCAAGCACTTCATGTCTCCATCACCTCTTCATAACCGTGTCATGTGTGCTGTGTAGATCCATGCCACCATGTGTATGTCCTTGGTTTTTCTTTAAAGAAAAAAATAGAGAAACTCAAATGTGCGCCTTTTTTTGCTTGAAATGTGTCAAATTTCCTTGTTGCCCATTGAGGCATTGACAGATGTTTCATTGCTCAGATGTGTTGTGGTAACAACATAACAAGAGTAGTAGTATACAGCCAAACTCCTTATTAAAAATTTGAATGCTATTTAAAACTCTGATTTGAAAATTCACCTCTAATATATATGTGCATCGCGCACGTCTATATTATCTATATAGTTGATGCCAACTAACTTCTAACAACATCACAAGTATGTCACATCATCACTCATTAACAATTATTATTTAGAATATTTTAAATCATATACAACTATATCACATTATTGTTCACTAGTAATTATTATACAAAGTATTTTAAATATCATGTAAACATAACATATCATTTATATTTTTGTTGTATTTTTAGAACTAAATATGTAAATAATATCAAATCATTATCTCCACATCATTTTCATATTATTTAAACATATAAATCTTATCATTTTTATAATGTAACATGTATTCATCTACATATTTCATAGTAAAGCACGGGATATCAACTGGTTTCCATTATTTACACTACCACCTGCGAAGATTTGAAGCAATTTTGATCAACAGGTCGATCTAGACAAACTTTGTGATGATCGATTAATTTGCAGCAGATCAGATATAAAACGTGTGATTGCAAGTTTGCAACCATGAATGCATATTCTAGTGTGAGTAGTTTTCCTACTAGCTAGGAGCCAGACGAATATGTATGTAGAACGCACTATTATTACCAACAAATGTGAACATTATCGTACCTGATGATTCAAGTTAAGGGGGATCAACCGATCAGATGTGTCCAAAAGACAAGGAATCATGTCTGGCTTTGCAAAAGGGTGTCTTTTACATCAGGTCAGCCTTTGCCATCGACGGCACTGTACATGTGGTGAGAGTTATCCTAAAACATGTAAGATAATGTACTGTTCCTAGGTCCAGCCTGCCACTTTTTAACTCTTCACAGCACAGCTGAGTGCCAACTATATACATGCATAGACAAAAGTGTCACAGACGTCCGCTTTCACCAAACCAAATTATCTGCGCAAACTGTGTGAGCTAAATTAAATAAGAAGTTACATTCAATAAATAAATTTTACTTATGACCATATAGAAATATACGTGGTATTTTTTCCGAGACATGGTATAGACGCAAAATGCTTAATTATATATACGTGCACATATTTACCACTATAAATGTACACACATCATATCTTTATGAGCACAAATAAAAATGAATACGAGCATTCGTCCAATTTTAGAACTTGAATTCAGTCATTCAAGTGAGGAGGTTCCACCACAATGAACCTGAGACCGTGTTTTTTTAGTGTGAGTTCTCAACTTCACCTCTCGTTTTTCGCACGCACGTTTCTCAAACTGCTAAACGGTGTATTATCTGCAAAAATTTTCTATACGAAAGTTGCTTTAGAAAAACATATTAATTCATTTTTTTAAAAAAATAGCTAATAGTTAATTAATCATGTGTTAATCTGTTGTTTTCCTCTTTGTATACAGAGGAGGAGTTCCCAATTCATTCAAACGAACATAGCCTAATTAACCAGTTGAGCTATGCTCAATTTGCATATAGGAGTTAGCGTAGCTCAACTGATTAGATTTCTTGTGGTGGAACCAGCCCACCCAGGTTCAAATCCTAGATTTGACACGGGCGCTTTTATTTACGGCTAATTATTATTTCAATGGTACGTACCCGTCGACAGCGAGGCGTCCGTATTGACGAACAGCACTTGCGTTTGTACATTGTTTCTAAAAAAAATTTGCATATAGAAGTATATTTTATAAATATATTATTGATCAATTTTCACGATTGATTATAATCCTGATGTATAACTATAAGGTGGTGATAATTTTCTTTACAATGCGTGTGATGTAAAAGTCTGTGAAGACTTTGTTTTGTTTTTTTTAATTTCCTCGATGATATAATAATGCAATCCCTTGTCTCTCCCACACCCTATAAACATCCGGATATCACACACATTCACTCACCACACAAAAGCAAACAAGACAGCGAAAAATAAACAGAGAGAGAAACTAGAGAGAGAGAGAGAGAGGGCGAGATGTTCCCATCACCAGGGAGGGCGGTGATGGCGCTAGGCCACCACGGCGCCGCCCGCCAGCAAGCGACCGCCATGGCGGCGGCGGCCTCCTCGACGACGACCTCCGCAGCCGCTGCCACCGTCGCCTTCTCCTTCCATCAGCCCTCGCCCACGCCGCCGCCTCATCACCATGGCATCCTAGGTTACAGCCCCCTCGTCCTCGACCACCACCCAACCACCACCACCTCCTCGCACGCGCCCTCTCCTCCCACCCTCCACCACCACGCCCTCCATGCCGCCGCGCCTCCCGCCGCCCATCCTCCGAGATCGTCGCCGCCGCATCCATGGTAGGTAAACCTTAATTTCTCTCTACACCTACAGGAGGAGGTCATCGTCTTGATGCTGTTCTTCCTGTGTGCTAGGTCATGCGAGGAAGGTGATCGAGGGAGGCAGATGGGGAAGGGTGCGGCGGCGACGATGGGCATGGGGATCAACGACGACGGCAACAACGCCGTCGCCGTGTCGGCGGCGGCGGCGCAGCATCATCTGGGGGTTGGCGCTGTGAGGATGAAGAAGGCGGCGGGGGGAGGGAAGGCGCGGCGGAAGGTGCGGGAGCCGAGATTCTGCTTCAAGACGATGAGCGACGTGGACGTGCTCGACGACGGCTACAAGTGGCGCAAGTACGGCCAGAAGGTCGTCAAGAACACCCAGCACCCAAGGTAATTAATACCATCTCCCAACATCTACAATAGTAGTATAGTACAAGCTTTGCATCATGAATCAGATCATAGCATTCATGCATGCTTAATTACATCTGAATTAATCGGCATTTATACATGTGAAGATCGATCTAGGCTTCGGATAGATGGCCGTTGGTCACTCTTGGATGTTCTCTTAGTTGTGTGCGTTGAGGTGTGTTGGCTGTGTGCACTATCGTGATGCGGAGGCGTCCGGAAGTGTCCTCGGTATAATTTTTTGGCCGAGTTTAATAAACCTTTCATTATCTAAAAAATTCACGTGAAGATCTTATATGCAAATCGATTGATTAACTTCAGTTCATCGCAAAAAGAAAAAAACCAATTAGTTGATTCAGCTAATGTTTTCCCGCAAGGTTTTCCCGGACATAATAGTCTAAACTTTTGGATTGAGAGATAAACTAATAGCTTAATTGGTTTTATATATCTCACTAGCTAGGGCTTATGAACTGCTATTCTTCTCATGCACGGTGTGTGACACTATATGTTTTGCTAGATAGCTAGCCAATAATCAACGGTTCCTCGTAGAAAAATATATAAGAATAATGAGCTCCTTAATTATGATATGCTTCGCCAGGAGAGTTCTAACGTGTACATATATAGTGCAAACTATAATTATTACAATAGTCATTGTTCAATTATGTTGTCAGCAGGTTTTGAGCAGATTGTTTTCAATACTGTCAAACACTCGTAACACTACCCCGATCCCTGCATATAGATGCACGCCAGTCACTCTATACGTGAATCTCCCGTATAATATTTCATTATCTTCAGATGGTTCGTAATGAATTATGAAGTTCAAACTGAATATGTTTATATATGACAAAATAAATGTTAAGGTGTTTGAAAGTCCTGAAGATTGAAGATAAAAGATAAAGATGAAGATTAATTGTTTCATGTAAAATGAGGTGACGTTAACATGTGATTAATTAAGTTTTTATTATTACAAACTTGAAAAATGAATTTATCTGATATTTTAGAACAACTTTCATAGAGAAAATTTTTGCACGAAACACACCGTTTAGTAGTATGAAAAGCGTGCCACGAATATCTTTATCTTTTATTTGTTTTGTAGTAGTACCGAACGGGACCTAATTCCGAATTCTGCGGTTTTGTAGTTGATTTTGGTTCTGAAAGTCCCCTGTGAAAATTAAATTTGAATTCGATTTTTTTTATCATGCGTGATATTTTAAGGGAAAAATAATGGAGTGGAACTAATTAACGCCAAGAATTCTCCTTTCATCATTGTTCGAGGTATTAAAGACAAGTAAAGGTCGTCATTCTCTACTTCTAGCTGTGGTACTTGAGGGTATATTGAACTTGCACGAACTGCGTCAGAGCTCAGAACCCATATGGATCGTATCTTTATGTCTTATCACCAAATTCAAACTTTGCACGTATGTACAAATTAACATGATTCCCAATGATGATAACATTTATTCACGTATATAATGCATTTTTAGGCTAGCAACATAACCAAATCCATAATAATTTATATATATGCATTGCATTTTGCAGCTAATGCGCATATGTTGTTTTGATCTCAATTGAGGAAGGAGCTACTAGCTATAGTTCATATCCATGCTGCTAAAATACATGTGTTAATGAATTCCTCAATAAAATATTAAATCAAGACCAGAAAAGTGATAAAAAGATGAAACCAAAATATGTAAGGAGAATATTTTTTTTGCTGCAATTGAAAGATAAGGATTAATAACATAAATTGATTTGTTGCAAAACTATTAACGAGCGCAGATCAGATCAAACAATGAAATTATTCATGATTAACCTGCACAAAATTACATTAGTTAGGAGTAGTAAATTATTGTCAAAACAGTCGTCTGGTTTGTTGTGTATTACTATATATTGTGCTACTACATTAATTTAACAACCAATCAAACTTGGCTATATCGACTGTTTGGGAAGAATTCACTGATAAAAAAATATATACTATTAAATAAATGTATCCCCCTTGCCATCCAATAGTTAACTGTATATAGGTTAACTGTATAGGTTTTACTTTGTACTCAGTAATTTAGTAGTGGAATAAATTAAATGAAATTATTCTAAGACTAGCTTCTCTACAGAAACTCGCTATACTCACTAAATTGGGTAAATATGTGGTGCAACCACAGATTAGGTGAAAAATCATGTAAACTCTGACCAAAAAATTGTCTAAATTCACAAAAAAATAAAGTTGTCTAAATTCACCAAAAGAATCACACATGTAGATGAGATGACATTACACAACCACGTAAAAAATCTTATCCAAACTCGACTTTGTTTCTAATATATAAAAACAACAATTTTTGGACAAATCGTCAAGACAATTTTCTGGTTCAAAATTTTTATTTTTATATCTCACAAACAAAGTCAAATTTAGATAAGATTTTATACATGGTTATGTAACATCATATCATCTACATGTGTGTTTTTTTTGTGAATTTATATAAGTTTTTGGTCCTTGTTTACATGAGTTTTTATCTAGATTGGGATTTGCACCACATATATTTACCCCACTAAGTTTATGAAACATTTGTGGCTCACTGCGCTTTCGTCGCAACTAGGCAACCAGAGCTAAGTCTATCACAACCTTTGTACACTCCTACACAGTTGCCTTTTCGTAAAGTGCTAGTCATTGGATCTCAAAAGGGTAAAGTGTTTGCAAAGCTGGTCCTGAGATGGCTTTGTTATGTCTGGTCCCTTTGCCGTCTATACCTCTTAAATGGAACACTAATGTAATGTAATCTTGTCTATATCTACGTACCCAAGATAGACACATGCATGTAGCTAGTTTGCTCAATTAGGACATTGATGATTAATTAGAGGGATTGTGTACTATCTTTCTCGTTCATGTTTGCCATGTAGTTCATGTTCCATTGCTTTCCTACCTTGTAGTATTTGCCGCATATATATATTCTTTTGTTTCGCAGTATAACTTTCGCATTGATTGCTTGATTTTATACACAATATGCAACTGTGCAAGTACTAATATTCCCAGTTTTCTGTGATTACTAATATTCCAACTAACCACTAACAAATGATATTTTGCTTCAGCTAGATGATTAGATCACTCCAAAATAGCTAGATCGGGTCAGATTGCGCTAAGTTTGTTTCATTCTGTTCAAGAATGAAATTGATCGATCGACTAGTCCATTTCACGTAGGACCAACTGAGCTCCCATGTAGAGAATGACGTGCATCCTAACTTAGTAGGTTGAATGCTCATTGCCACCATCTAACAGTTCCACTAACGTCCACTCATCCCATGTGGAGACAACAACTGCCGCAACAGAAGAAAAACAAACTATCTTAGTAATTTGTATCTTAATTGGTACTATCGGATAATTTTACGATACTGTGTTAGCAAAGCAAATTTTTTGTGTAGTTTATGAAACCTCCTAATGTACCTCTTCGAATATACTTCGTTCAAAACGAACCACCCTGGCTATAATTTGGACACTCGGAGGGTGCATTTTATTCTACATTTATCGTTTCAAAATAGTAGTACTACATGTCTTATCTATCACTCTAAAATATCATTATACTCTTAACCATACATCATATAATAAAATAGTTTTTTTTCTTAAATCTTAATCTATACTAAACTACCTACGGTAACAAGTATTTTAGTACGGAAGAAGTAATAATTAAAAAAAGAGTTCTCTCTTTGAATCAAAATAAGTTCATTTTCCATTCATTCTATACATACCAATGCAAAATAAAAAAACTAAAATACCTTTTCTTTATCAAATTTTAATGTAATTATTTTTTATTTTATCTACTCTTTATCAAAATACAACTAATACATTTATTCTCTATTAATTTTATAAATTTTGATACAATAATTACTTAAATAATTACTTAAACAGGAGGTGTAACGTGAACTTATTTTAGGGACAAAGCGAGTATAAAGTTTGCACCTATTCTTGCTACTACTATAAAATTGATGGAAATGACATGACAAGATCTATATCATCTCCTGGCAGACCACCTAGGAGCCTCTGTGCTTGTGTGAACATCTGTCTTCGTGATGGTGATCATGACAGGTAGTGCCAAAGCATTGACCCACACAGCAGCAGACATGAGCCCAGCATCCAGTCCAATCTGATTAGCCCCTTGCAATGATGCCACTCAGAAACCCTCCTCCCATCCGGTCCTCTGGCTCACACGCCACTATAACACACCCATGACTTTTCCAATCAATTTGGCAATCTTGGCAATCATCCTCTTTTTCTTCTACTTTCTCTTGATCGTCAAAATTAATACTAGTACTGTAGGGTAATGGATGGATGATCTGGTGTGTCGTATCATATTAGCGTTGAGATTGTGTCAACGTAACGACGATCGAGCAAATTAATAAGAAGTCTCACAAATACGTCTGGTTATGAGACGACTTAATTTGATCGCGACTGTATATGTGTAATACCTGGTATATTAGTAGGCTAGCTCATCGGGCCAATTATAGGTATTATCTGGTGTTGATATGTAGTAGAGACTTTAGACGGTTGAGGCCAACATTTAAGCATGCAAGTTAATTCTTATGTAGAGAGCTGTGAGAGAACGAAAGTATTAACGTGGTGATATATATGTTCCTATTTCGGATGTTGAATTTTTTTTCTTGTTTTGCTTGAAAATTCTAAAAAAAAACACCATATGATATTGCCTTTAAGTGAATATATGCTTTTTGGTGGCTGTGGGAGCTGATGGAGAATCTTTACTGTTGGGTAAAGGGCCATGAGATGATGAAAAGGTGGATTTGAGCTTTGCAAAGGGCCCAAGTTTTTTTGTACCCTGTAATTATTACCACATCTTTCTCAATATCTATGCCCCTTAGGTTTGAGATGAGGAATGATGCTACCAGCTGGGTAGCCTGGAATATTATCTCCATCACTCCATGGCCTAGTTGGTGTGTCAGGGTCAGGACATGATTGAGAATTTCCAATACTGTGTGTCTCCCTGTACTTTAACATACCAACTCCTAGAATACTTGTACTACTTAACTCTCTCTCACCGGGAAATCCGAGTACATACAAGCTATACATATAGTATGTAGAGTGTAGCTAGAATAGAGTAGCACGAGCAGTACTGGGTAGAAAGGTATATCTAAGCTTTAGGATGTGCATAGAAATTAAGGACGGTCGTAGGAGCACCATTGTAGCTAGCAAAAGCATCAGTTGCCATAACGCTAAACAGAACTACTACTAGGAGTATGTTATACTAAAAAAAGTTGTTTGTCATCCAAACAAGTATTAGGCTAGTAGCAAGGCTCATAGTATTAGTTTGGTAGGACTAGTGTACTCTCTATTCCTTATTCCTAATTAATCATCATATAATTTTTAATGATATTCTTAAATGAACATCGTTATTTGTATATTGGAGTAAATAAACATTTAATTTGCTATTGGTTAAGAAATAGTGAGGATGGTTCATGCATCGAATTTGTTGCCGTAATAAATATAGTATGAGAGAGTTATTAGTTTTCCTTGATCTTGTTGTACCCATATAATATGATGATTAATTAGGAACGGAGGAAGTAATAGCTATTTCTTTATATATTTCCTATTCTCAACTAATCATAACCATTCTTTTTCATCTACTTTTTTTTTCTCTCAACTAATCACATACTTCATTCAATTATTCTTATCTACTTTTTTAATATCCATGCTAATTTTTAAAATATTTATATTTTAAGATGAAGGAGCACTTCCAAAACTACTAATATAATATGGTCAACTGTGTGTGGTTAATTGTGGATGTGCAGGAGCTATTACCGGTGTACGCAGGACAACTGCCGGGTGAAGAAGCGGGTGGAGCGGCTGGCGGAGGACCCCCGCATGGTGATCACCACCTACGAGGGCCGCCACGTCCACTCCCCTTCCCGCGACGACGACGACGCCGCCCGCGCCTCCGCCGAGATGACCTTCATCTGGTAGCCACCTACCTATCCTCTATCGCCGCCGACCACCCGCCCTGCTCGACGACTTCTTCTCCGACTCCGATCCACAAGCTTTCAGCTGGTCATCCATCGACGACTGCACTTCAATATCACATGCATGTGTGTATTACTATTTGTTGTTACTGTTTGTTTGTCATCATGGTCATATAGTTAGTTTAGTTAGGCTGGTGGCATGATAAGTACATATAGTTGTTGTAGCGGAGTAATATTATGGGAGTACAGTTTTCTGTAGCCGGTGGTGGCCGTGGTGGGTTAAGGGCATGTTTGGTAGACATGCATCTAGCTATAGCTAATTCACATCTCACTGCTCTCTATCTTCGTATCTCTTGAAGTTAAAAGTCCAACTAAACAATTTTAACTATTTCATCTAAAATGAAAACAGAGCAAAATAAAATGTTTTCATAAAATAAATTAGAGAGATAAAGCGAGGTTGCTGTTTCACAATTTCACTTTCACTTTAAATCTAACTCTTAAGAGTTAGGCGTTAAAAGCTATGTCAAACGAGCCATAAGTGTAAGTGATCGACGAGCGGCAGCTTGAATTGGGGATCGATCTGGTGAAACAGTGATGAGAAAAGGCTGGACGCCCGCATGGATGGACAGCATAACTTGCGGGGGCGTACGTTTCATGTCTCTTTCTCTCCCGATCCATGTCGATCGATCTGTCTGTATGTTGAGCTCTCTTTTCCATCGTCCAATTAAACCCTTATTCCTTTCTTGCGTGCATTATGCTTATGCAAATATGCAATGCAGCTAGCTGATCGAGCCTTTTGTCAGTTGATCATGAACAGCGTATTGTCTTCTGTATGAGAATCATTATAGCGAACACGTATTGTCTTCTGTAGGAGAATCATTATACATTATTCATGCATATGCATTTATGTGCGTACTGTACATGTACTTTATGTTATGTTAAGCCTGTATATATGCTGTTTTTTTTTGGGAAGCAAGGATATATTCAGATTCTTGAATCAGGGAAAATCGTACACGAAAAGAAGGGGAAAAAAGAAGAGAAAGATCTATATGTAGAGCTTTGGCCTGGGCCCAGTTGATATGCACGTACTCTGAATCTCTTTTGGGCTGAGAAATGGCAACTTGGGTAGGTTGAGATCCAACTGGGCCAGACAGCAGGCCGACCGATGCCCTGGATAGCATATTAGCATTTCTTCCGATTAAAGTTTCGGAATTGCTTCAACACTTTTAGGTTGGTAGCCATTGGATTATCTTGAGATTTGTACATAAAAAAAATTGCTAGAAAAAATTTTTACATGTGTCACGCGTAAGATCACGGTGCTAGCCAACCAAACTATAGTTAAATACTAGTTTTATATAAGTTATATCATATAGTTACAGTATAGGTACAATGCAGTTACAATGTAATTACATTTCAATTATACTATAATTACATTTGAAATTTGAAAGTTTTTTACTCAAAAATCGACGGTTTTTTAGATATTCCCTTAAAGTTTCGAGGTTTCACCACGGGGCAAAAGTAGATTTCAATAAAAAAATTTGAATGTTTTGTTTTTGAGAAATTCGTGTTCCAAAATGAATATTCGAGAAAAAAATTAATGAAAGCTGCAGTACCAGTCCATGGGAAAGCAGTACCAGTCCATGGGAAAGGGCGAAAGTTAAACCCTGGTGTGTTTGGATGGGACTTAAAAAAAGTCCCCTGTCATATCGAATGTTTCTACACTAATTAGAAGTATTAAACGTAAACTAAAAATAAAAACTCATTTCATAACCCTGGACTAATTTGCGAGACGAATCTATTGAGCATAATTAATCCATGATTAGCCGATGTGATGCTACAGTAAACATGTGCTAATTATGGATTAATTAGGCTTAAAAAATTTGTCTCGTGAATTAGCTCTCATTTATACAATTAATTTTATTATTAATCTATATTTAATACTCTTAATTAACACTCAAACATCCAATGTGACAGGGATCCAAACACCCTCTAACTAATCAAGTTGGAGAATGTAAAGATCAATCGCGACATAAAAAAAGAGATATGGAGTGATAGATGTCTCTTCAAATAATTTTTTTTAAAAAATTATAAGCATGTTGAAAATAAAACACGGGACCTCAACCACAAAGTTAAAAACATACATATTTTATCGCTGTACTGTAAAATACATCTAATCGATCGTGACATATGGATGGCATGGTGTCCAGCAGTTTGTGCTTCATGTCGATCAGCTCTTGGTTGAGCGGACAGCTAACGAATCTGTTTTGTGTTGGCCAAAGTCTGCAGCAGCTATCTCTGACTCGATCGATGAAGTCCTCAATTGTACACTACAGTACCACCACTATCTCCCAGGTGTCGGTAAAACTTTGACCGGTTCATACTACCCGTGTTTGCCTCGGAGTAATACTGTAGTTATCAGATTAATTGTAGTGGAGTACTATGATTTAGAGTGCTAAGTACCTCAGTTAATTTCTTGACACTTAGGCTGAGATCGGTATTAGAAGTTATACGTAAAACGGATCAACTCATTAACGTATGATTAATTATGTATTAATTTATTTTTTTGAAAAATAAATTAATATAATTTTTTAAAATAATTTTTGTATAAAAAATTTTTACAAAAAATAAATATACCGTGTAGTCGTTTGAAAAACATGCGCAGAAAAAAAAGATAGGTGAGTTGAAAAAATGTACAATTTCTGTCGTACTGTTACTGGTAGGAGTAACACATGGTTGGTAGCAGAGCCAGGCACCTGAGCTGAACATGCTGTTTCTGCACAATTTGCACATACTGCACGTTTCATATGCTTATTCAGTTAGGCTTTGTTAGTTTCCGTGCGTTTTCAGCGCGTACAGTACGCACGAAAAACGGAACGGTCTATTAACACGTGATTAATTAAGTATTAGCTAATTTTTTTTTAAAATGAATTAATTTGATTTTTAAGCAACTTTTATATAGAAACTTTTTTAAAAAAATACACCGTGTAGTAGTTTGAAAAACGTGTGCATGGAAAAAGTACCGTGCGTGCTGAGAACACAGCCCCGAACACAGTGTGTTCAGGGCCCACCAGTAGTCGACCTATGCACTCTATGGTTGTACGGTTGTACCAATCTGCTTGCTGGTGTTTTCTGCCGGCGCCCATGTTTTCTCTCTTTGTTTGGACTGTTAGTGAAGTCGACCTCGTTGGAGACAATCAGACAAACAATTTTTGTTCCATTGACAGTCGACGGTTCACTTCTAGGAGTATATTTTGGAAGTACTTCTTTCGTTTCAAAATAAATTAATCTAGTACAAAATATGATATATCCTAGTTCAGATTCGTAGTAGTAAGGTCTCGTATTAAACTCCAACAAGATTCATATTTTTTCTCGGTTTTCGTTAGCACGTTTTTCAAACTACTAAATTTTCTATATAGAAGTTGCTTTAAAATATTAAATATATCTATTCGTTAAGTTTATAATAATTAAAACTTAATTAATCATGTGTTAATAGCTTTCTCGTTTTACATGCATCAACTTAATCTTTATCTTTATAAGTTTCAAACACCAACTAGGATATGTAACATCTCATACTAAATTAAATTATTCTAGATGGAGATAGTAATAGTTACTGGTACGTTGCTGGTGTGGCCGCCGCTAGCCAGATGTCTTTGCAGGATAGGAAAAATCGTATTCACTCAGTTTCTGAGTTTCTGGTCGATTGTGTGTAAGAGAGATGGACGAGTGGTTTTATCTGACCCTTGCTATTGATTCAATTCTTGAAAACAGTTCTTATTTTACTTTCATCTCTTGATACTTGTTTTCTTTTCTTGTTTTTCTTATCCCTGTTGTAGTGAACTGTGTTACCCTGGAATCTATCATTTCCCAAAATTCCCTAAAGGCCCCCGGGCTTGACAAGTGTAGCAAAATCTCAGAGAAAGCGGGATACACCTAGCTTAGCCTATCCAGAGACAAAATTTAATTGAATTCAATGAAATCTACTATTTCAGATTTGAATTTCTCAAATAAACCATTTGAACTCCCCCTTGGTATTGATGACTTTTGAACCGGCTCGGAATCAAGAATTCCACAAATCTCAATGGGTTTTCGACGAAACTGCATACCCTGGCTAAATACTCTCTTGTCGTATGTGATTTGCAATTTAAAGTGGTTGCGGATTTCACAAACCATTTTATGTAATGATAATGCGTTTTTTATTTATTTCTGGAACTAAGCTGACCACAGGGCTACAACAAGAAGTACGAAGTACTAGTGCTAGTAATACTTGCACGAGTGAAAAAAAAAACAAACAATACCGGTGTGATGCCAATATGGCAGTAGTGGGGATGAAAGAGAGACAGTAATCTCGCAGGGACCAACATGACAAGTTGACAGCCGGTGGGCCCCACCCACGCCCATGCACCCATGCGGCCATGCATCATGCGCTGACAGGTGGGGGCCATCCCGTCTCGCTTGAGTCACCCGCTTGCTTAGATTATTCGCGCGCGCCCCGAGGCGACTCGTCGACACGCGGGCTGAGAGGAAATATCCTTTGCTCCCCTCCGATTGGCCCTCCCTTTCTCCGCGGGAGGAGGAGGAGAAGCGAAGGCGGTTTGTGTTCTTTTCCTCTGTTTTTTTTTTTCGCACGCATGCTTTTAAACGGTTAAATATTATATTTTTTATAATTTTTTTATATGAATATTATTTTAAAAAATTATATTAATTTATTTTTTAATTTTTTAATTAATATTTAATTAATTATGCGGTAATGGATAACATCATTTTTTTTTGTCTTTTCTTTTCTCCCGAACAAAGTTAATTTGTGCTGCGTGCGCCTTCGACACGTTGCACCGTGTTTGCCCGTCTATGGCTAATGGCTTTTGGACCGGGTAGTTTTGCGTGGCTGAGATGTGTAATTTTGCTTGCTTGGATTCAATTCCTTAGGCACCGAACACCGTCTATGGCTATTAGCACTCAGCCTTTGCACATGCGCGGCCTCACAAGTCATAGGCTCATAGCAAACACTAGACAACTCTGGCCTCACAAGTCATAGGCTCGTAGCAAACACTAGACAACTTTGCATCATGGCTGCAAACATAGCCAGACACTTGTCCTACTCATAGTAATAGCGCAATAATCTTCGTCTATACTATCTATGTAGCTGATAACACCTAACAACTAAAGCACTACATATAAATGTATCATATCATCATCCACTAGAAATTATTATCTAGAGTATTTTACGTATCATTTATAAATTTGTTATATTTTTAGAACTCAATGTGCAAACAATGTCAAATCATTATTTTCATACTACCTCCGTCCCAAAATACTAGTCGCTTTGTGTTTTTGTTTGTAAAGTTTGATCATTCGTCTTATTCAAAAAATTATGAAATTATTATTTATTTTTTTTGCGACTTGTTTTATTATCAAAAATACTTTAAGTATGTATAATTTTTTTTATATTTGCATTAATTTTTCAAATAAAACGAATGGTCAAACGTTACAAGAAAAAAGTTAAAATGACCACTAATATGGGACGGAGAAAGTATCATTTAAACATATACATCTATCATTTATATAAGGGACAATTGCTTATTTGACCCTATTCTGAAGCTTAACTATCAATTCGACCTTATTTTTTTAAGTTTGCTCATTTGACCCTGTTTTTCAAAACCGAAGTTTCTATCTGACCCTACTTTCACTGCATCCTGAGTTATTCATTTAGAACAAAGAAAAAACATATATTTATAAGCCCAAGTGACTAAAATGCCCCTGATTACATCAACCTATCCTCTACCACTCATTTGGTCATTCCTTATCCTCTCTTTCTTCTCTCTCTTTCCAAAGCGCAAAGGGCAGGAGAAGCAACGGCGGCTGCGGAGGGGCTGCGACGGCGGCTCCGCGGGTAGGAGCAGCAGCTCGACGGCGGTTACGAAGGAGCGGCAGTGGCTGCGGAGGAGCGACGATGGCTCAGCAGCGGCTGCGGAGGGGCTGCGGCGGCGGCTTTGCAGGCAGGAGGAGCGGTGGCAGAGGTGGACGGGAGGCGGCGGCTTCGCGAAGGGTGGGAGGTTCGGCGTCGGCTTGACGATGAGGAGGACCACCGGTGGCAGCTTCGTGAAGGGTGGGAGGGGCGGCGTCGGCTCGTTGACAAGGACCACCGGCGGCGGCGAAGGGGCCGTGGGCTTGGCGACAAGGACCGCCGGCGCTCGCGCGCATCTCCGTCGTGAGCTTGCCGCCCGCGGTTTCTTCCGCACAAAATTGGACCAAAGGAGAAGAATTAACTTTGGGAAAATAAGAAAGTAAGGTCAAATGAGTAAGGGTAGAAGTGGTATTTGGGGCTTTTGTTAACACCGTTAAATGCCCTTAACAGAAGAGGGTCAGAGTGTAGCTTCAGTTTTGAAAATGAGGGTCAAATGAGCAAAGTGACCAGAACAGGGTCAAATCGTTAGTTGGACCTTCAAATAGGGTCAAATGTGCAATTGCCCCTTTATATAATGTATAACATGTATTTATCTACATCTCATGGCAAAGTACGGGTATCAACTAGTTGTTCTAAAATATACTCACTATTCGGTTACACTGTAATACAGCCATTTGGATGGCTCCACTGTAGCTAAAACGAGTGCAGCTGAAATGAGTGATATTCTTTGTCAATGAGTAAGCATTTCTGGCTATTTGTATAGATCAACGACTAATAAAAATGCTAAACAGAGAGAGCAATTTCTAAACTTACCGTCAGCTCGTCTCATGGGTCAATCCAAGGCGTTTGTTTTCTGATTAAAATACATATTTTATCTTAATTTTTATTAGCATATTTTTTTAATTGTTAAATGGTGTATTTCATATAAAAAATTTCTATATCACTATCAGATAAATTTATTTTTTAAATTTATAAATAATCAAAACTAATTAATTATAGGCTAAAAATTTTATTATTTTTCGTACCAGAAACGAACCACACCTGAATTCTCACCTCACCAGCTGGCATGCGATGGCCCGGGCTGGTTCTGAATTCTCCCACACAGTGACACATGTATGTTTATGTTTTTGTTGTTATCGATTGTCCATATTCTCTAATAAATCAAAACGATTTATTAAAAAATGAAATTTAATTTATAGATAATATTTTTGTATGTGTGTTTTGAGTGACTTAAAAGTTAATGTCTACAAAATCTATATTTAAAATATCTTAAAATTAATTTTAAAATTAAATTTCAACTTTTATTTTGACTTATTAAATCAACCGATAGAGCCTTTATATTCTCGCCTTTGCCGAACGGGATACGCACATCAAAAGTGGGGTGGCCAACTGGCCATCCTTCTCTTCACACGTAGCACCGCCCCGGGGGCCCACATCTCTGGCCGTCGCCATCCACCCACGCAGCCCACTTACCGCCGCGAGGTCAACTCGTGGCGAGCGTGGACGCCTGCGGGCCGTCCGATGCGGATCGGATGTTCGCTCTCAGGTCTCCACCGCGGTAATTAAGCTAAGATTGATTACTACTAAGTACGTATATTTTTCAGCGAGGATCGGAGTAAGCTAAAGCTAGATGGTTCTGGAGAGTTCTAAAGCACAAGGTGCTTGGATATTTGACTAGAGATTCTTAGCTCCTACGTAAGTTGGTGTGATGTCTTGCTTTGTTTAATCGTTCCTTAAAAGTATTTTAAGGTGCCACTGATGCTGCAACTTTGTCTTCTTTTTTTGCAAACGTGTGGAGAGGAGCAAGATGCACTGAACAATGTTACAGCTGGATCTTGTAAAATTTCTATGGCTTTCTGCAGTGGTTTAATTATATTTACTTAATTAGAAGATACCACCATTTAAGGCATGTATGTTAGTAATTACAAATTCATATCTTTCTTTCAACAAGTGCATGCTTGAAAGTGTGCTCATTCGTCCATTCATCCGTTAAGCAGAAAAGAATTGGCCCTAAAGTCAATGCTTTTTATACGCTCTTTTTATCCGTTGGTCCAATAATTTTACGCAGGTAATTTACAGTATGATCAACATCCTTTGTATATATCCATACGATTACTGCTTCCGGTTTACATGTGAATAATGATAACATTTCTGCCTCCATGATTGCAGGTCACGAGAAAATATCAGTTCCACTGATCTGATGGATCTATCAGCCATAGCTAGCCCATTGCATTTCCACAAAACAACCTAACCACAAGGTGGGGGCCTCACGAGAAAGAAAGACACATGCATGCATCAAAACCTTATACTACTCTGCTTTGTTAATTACTCCATTAAACATCCAAATTTCGACCTAATCACACAGATCTAAAGCGCAATTAGCCAAGGCGTGGGGCCCACCACGACAATAATGGACGAGGACGAGCGAGCAATATAAAATATAAAAAACGGCAACTCGCACCACCGTCCAGTGTTTCCCATCCGTGATCCACAGCCGTCCAGCTCGCAGCGGTGACGTCACCCGATTGTCGTTTCCCCCAAGGTAAAGCAAAGCGGATGCCTCGTTGAGGCCGTCCGATGGCCCACGCCCTTCCATCCAACGGTTGACAGGCTAACCGGTCAAATATTCGGGGTCTGACGCGTCATTAGCGATAATTCTAAGCAGGCCCTTCTTTTTTTGATGGCTTGGTTGACTCGGTGTTGGTAAAATTACATATAGTAGTCCTACTACTTATAGTATTGTGCACTTGTACTAAGCACTAGACTTTGTCGGCTCTGCTTTATTGCTGGTAATTTTTAAGGACTGAACGAATAAGATGAATCATAATAGTACTATATTAGTATATAGAATTTTAGTATCAAAATGTGTTTCATTCAGATTGTTATATTTTGAAAATGGATGTAGTATTTTGTTTCATATAAAACAAGACATGTTATTTGCGAGTGATTAATTAACTATTACAATGTTAAAAGTTGATTTATTTAATTTTTTGAAGACATTTTTATATAAAATTTTTAAACGAAACATATTGTTTAATAATTTAAGAAACATGTCCGCTCAGTCAAGTAGCTCAATCAAGGCTTTATGTTGGTGTAGTGTTAAGACTTTAGTTCTTAAGTTACGAGATAAGATCTAAATGCAGGGGGGAAAAATCAAAGAATAAATATATCAAGTATAGTAGTGTTGCATTTAAATGCATTTAATAGATCAATTACCCAACACTATTATTGACATTGAAAAGAACATTGAGAATATGCATTTTTCTTGTATCATTCTCTCAATTCCTAACAAAGGTCGCCATTTATTTTCGAGACAAAATTCCTAGCAGCCATTTTTTTCAAATAGTCCTAAAGTGTCCTACAATAATCTTATGACTATAGTGTATTATCAATATTCACTCCCCCTATTCTTGCATGCTAAATGGATGGATATTTTGGGATAATTATTTGAGTGTACAAATAAATAAATTAAATTTGAAAAGCTGAAAAATGGGTTTAAAATAGTATTTTTATGAAATTCATATACAAAATATTTTCATACAAATCACATTTTAAAGAAGCTCAAGAAACATGCAAACTCACTGTCATTTAAGAGCAAATATAATACTTAGCTATAAGCCAATTATAAGCATATATAGAGAAAAGAGACAAAAAAAAATAGATTGTTGGCTTTCGTACAAAAGCTACTACGTATGCTCCAAGATAAATCCATTAAATTTATAGTGGGAGAAACAAAGATGAGGAAAAAAATAAAACTAACCTTACTCTTATTACTTTAGCTGTGTACATTTTAGTCAACTCTCTCAAAAAAACTCCATCACTCACTTGAAAAATAACATGGATACATACCTCAATTTTAACCGCTTACCATGAGAACTCAAAAACCATAGG
Organism: Oryza officinalis; assembly: GCA_008326285.1. Lineage (NCBI taxonomy): Eukaryota > Viridiplantae > Streptophyta > Magnoliopsida > Poales > Poaceae > Oryza > Oryza officinalis. Next base: position 7,129,208 of record BDMV01000001.1, on the reverse strand, counting down.
GACCATTTCGCAATAATTTTACAACACGAGGACTAGAACACAAAATCCATGGTATGCCATGGGGGGGTCATGCATGACGATCACCATGCATACATGCCATGCGCCCTCCCCCGAAAATATCAAGGCCATGTCAGCAAGCGCCAGGAGGCGATCCGCCAAACGCCCCCCGCACTCACGAATCCCCCACGAGCCCCACCCATCTCACCGACACATGGGCCCCACCTCCCCCGCCCCCACGTGTCAGCGACCCGTTACCGCCCCGTGGGCCTCCACCTGCGCGCGCGCGGGTGGGAAATAACGCGGCCACTACCACCACCATCCCCGGAAAAAATCTTTTTCTCGCCTCTCCTCGCTCCGAGCCGTTTCTCTCTCTCTCCTCCTTCCCCTGCGCCTCCTCCACCTCCCGTGTTGCCGCCGCGCGAGTCTATCCCCTCCGCCGCCGCCGCCGCCGCCGCCGCCTCGCCGCGTGAGGTCCGGATTGGTTGAGCGGCTGATCGAGGTAATGCTCCGGGGTTTTTATTTTTTTTTTGCCCCCCGGATTTTTCCCGTGCGGTTTTGAGTTTAATTTCCTGTGCTGTTTTACTATTTTTAGTCTGGTTTTGATGGCCGGTTTGGTTTTTCATGTATGGGGGCGAGCTGGTTCGGGTGGGTTCGTGATGTTATGTGGAGGGGGATTTTGTTTGGGAGAGGTTGTGGTGGTAGATGCGGTTGGGATTTTAAAGGACGTGAAAGGGAAAAATAGTTTGAAATTTGGCGGCGAGGTTGAGCTGATTATTGTTGTAATAATTCGTGGCATCGGATAGATCAGCGCGAGATGGATGCTTACTACTTCGAATTTCAGGAGGTTTTTGTGGGTTTTTGGCGAGTGGCGTTGATTCGAGCTGGCTTTTGCTGCTTCGTGGAGGCGTTTAGATGTGGTGCATACGGCTGTGGATGTAATTGGTGCGGGGATAATTACTGAAAATTAATTCGCAGTAAGCTAGCTCTGCTTTCATAATTTTTCCCCTGAAACAGTATCAAGGGATCCCTTCCTCATTTCGTTAACAGTGGAAGTGAATACAGACACCAACCGATGAGCAGAGACACCTGTAATTAAACACCAAAAAGAAGCTGTTTTGTTCTTATATATTTTCCATTTCTCTGCTTTAGCTAATCTACTTCCTGGATCGGTGTCATAGTACCCGAAATAGAAGCTTTGCTTGCCAAAAAAAAGATAGAAGAACAAGATAGAACAATCATTAAATTCTGTCTTAGACAATACATTTATAATCGACCAACAAAAACAGACCGATGAGTGACCTGGAATAACAAATGAAGTATAAATGTCACGAAAAACACATCTATTGATTTTGTGTGATAAGCCATAGGAGCCTACGAGGATCCAAGTGAATGTTCTATACACAACATCCATTAGCATTAACATAAATTTGCCTCTTTGTATGATGCCTTCGTCAATATATTTATCGACATGTGACGATCCAAGTGATCTGCAGTTTTGCATGAGCTTGCACTGTAACTACAGGTTATGGTAAGCTTTACCTTACTAAATGATATGCAACATGTACCTTTTCATTTTGATAATTAAAAACGAGAAAGCTTCCACCTTTTTCCTAGATATATTTTTTCGTTTGATCATGAATTTAGTTGTACTTGACAATAAAATAATGCGCTTGTAAGATTATGCAATTTTCGTTGCATTACCTCCCTCTCTTTTCATTTGTCAGTTTTTTACTATTTCGTTTTTTTGCATTAATTAAAATTTATGTATTTTCCACCTTTTTTGGTTTTTGTTGTGCGATATATTACAGTGTAGAGACTCTGAAGCTCATATGGTTGGCATTGGTTGATATGATAACCTGTCACGTTGTGAGATGCAGACCCCCATTATGGGGGTTGATTGAATGAAGTGAGTAGTATTCGTAGAACTTTCTTGCTAGAAGTTTCTTGATCCCAAGGCAAGTAGCTTATAAGAAGATTTGGACTTTGGTGGCATAAATGGATGAACTAACTGGTGGCTTCAACGTGGTGTTGATTACAGGTGCTTTTATTGCTAACTGGAGCAGTTTGTGTAGTTTATTTCTTTCTCTTTGAGAATTCTCTCAGTTTCTTGGGCAGGCTCTTGAGCTACCAAGTATGTCAGCTTCAAATGAGAAGTGGATTGATGGGCTCCAGTTCTCATCACTGTTCTGGCCCCCACCACAGGATTCACAACAAAAACAGGTAACATTATTGCTATTTGATTCTTGTTAGAAATTCTATATGTTGAAGATAACTGGCTCAATGGGAAACTTGGTTGTGTCTCCTCTCTGAAGGCACAAATTCTGGCCTATGTTGAGTACTTTGGCCAGTTTACAGCTGACAGTGAGCAATTCCCTGAAGATATAGCTCAGGTACTGTATCTCTAAGCATATTTAGTACCTTCTGTGATAAAATCTTTCTCCAGTGTGTTAACTTTTGCTCCTTTTTTCTTGCATGCTTGCAGCTAATTCAAAGTTGCTATCCATCAAAAGAAAAACGCCTGGTAGATGAAGTATTAGGTAATTTGATCCAGTGATCAATACATGTTCCACAAACAATTGAAGAAAGAGTTTGACATATTTTTCTCATATTTCCAGCAACTTTTGTTCTTCATCATCCTGAGCATGGCCATGCAGTTGTGCATCCGATTCTGTCACGCATCATAGATGGGACACTCAGTTATGATAGAAATGGTTTCCCGTTCATGTCCTTCATCTCTTTATTTAGCCATACTTCTGAGGTAAGGCCCCTACTGTAATGGTTAGTTCCAATTTACTGGTTCATTTCTCTGTGTTGATAAGATTTTGCCTTTGTTGTGCATTTCAATATTATATCCAACTGTGCTGCTTATATCTGAGCACACTACTCTTGTTCATAAAGATGCAACTTCTATGCAGAAAGAGTACTCAGAGCAGTGGGCCTTGGCCTGTGGAGAAATTCTTAGAGTTCTAACTCACTACAACAGGCCAATCTTCAAAGTTGAACACCAACATAGTGAAGCGGAATGTAGCAGCACATCTGATCAGGCCTCATCATGTGAGTCTATGGAGAAAAGGGCTAATGGTTCTCCAAGAAATGAACCTGACCGGAAGCCATTGAGGCCACTATCTCCTTGGATCACAGACATATTGCTTGCTGCACCTCTGGGTATTAGAAGTGACTATTTTAGATGGTGAGTCATAATAAATGCTAACATATGATTGTTCTGTGGACTGAAAATCTGAAATCCTCCCATTTTTCTTAAGAAATACAACCTCGATTTTATGGTGATATTGACAAGAAGGAAGAGTACATATAATTTAAAGTTAAAACATGGAAAATAATAGAAGTATGTGAGCAGAACGCAGGAGCAAGGGGTGGAACTCATAACAAGTTCAAACTTCATGCATGTTCATAATTCTCCCAATGCAAGTATGGCAAGAAAAATAGACAAAAACTTTTAAAAGTATGCTAATGGAACTGCATGCATTGTGTAAACTTGCTTTTGTCAAGCATGTTGGAACATATACATTTACTGATGATGATGAAAAGTTTGCTTGAATACTCTTCTATTGCTAATAGACGCTTACTACTCCCTGTTTTGTCTTCACATGCATCAGGTGTGGTGGAGTCATGGGAAAATACGCAGCTGGTGGAGAATTGAAGCCTCCAACAACTGGTTGGTAAAATCAGCAATGAAATTTTCTATCGTGAAAATTGCATAATTATTGTAACATTAATTACTCCCATGTCTTCTTATTCTGTTGAGATACCATGTGACAATGTCTACAATTGCATATTTTGCATTCTTTGGTAGATCTGTTTCCTTCTTAAGATCCCCAAAGGGAAACTGGAGTATCAATAACTTACTCCCTCAAATAAAAAACATTAAGTGACACTTTAGGCATAAACACATTCTTTGAAACAGAACTTCGACTACCAGTTTCTTTTGTAATATATTAATAAAGTGTGGAAAAATTATAATGTGAAGAATGTACTTTCAGGGACAAATATACTCATCATTGTTGCATGGTTGATCTTAATGTCCATAGAGAGATTGATCAGACCGAAAGTTTATTTTTGACAGGAGTGAGTATGGATTATAATAGGCAATTATTTGAATGGCAATATGCTGTGAAAGTGAACATTTTATATTTGTTTACTACTAGCATTTGGTGACAAAGTAAATGATGTATATTGTAAATCAAAGTAGAACATGTCCTGTGGCGACAAGACATAACCTACAAATTAAAGTTAGCCTGATTTTTTTTTCCCTGGGAGCACATTTTTTCTAGATTCTAGAGTACATATTATTAAAAAAGGTGATATGTTTGCAAATTACTTTTTGAATGGAAGTTTGTAAATTACTTTGAAACTTGCATTCAGTTTTTTGCTTCCATGTTAAAACTTAAAAAACATAGTGCATATGGGCTTTATGAGCTCATACTGTGCATGTTATTCTGCATTGGAGTGGGTTCTCTTTTTCTTGCAACTCGGATGCTAATGCTTATTATAAACACAAGTTACTAACACGTGCTTGGGTCATTCAGCTTACAGCCGAGGATCTGGGAAGCACCCACAACTTATGCCATCCACGCCCAGATGGGCTGTTGCCAATGGAGCTGGAGTTATATTAAGTGTCTGTGATGAGGAAGTCGCTCGTTATGAGACAGCAAATTTGACTGCGGCAGCTGTTCCTGCACTTCTATTACCTCCACCGACCACACCATTGGACGAACATTTGGTTGCGGGGCTCCCTCCTCTTGAACCATATGCTCGGTTGTTTCATAGGTAAGCTCTTATGATCCTGTCCACTGTTATACCACGTGTACTTTCCAAATGATTGCGAACGTGCTATTTCTCATCAGATACTATGCAATTGCTACTCCAAGTGCTACGCAAAGGTTGCTTTTTGGTCTTCTCGAAGCACCACCATCATGGGCCCCAGATGCACTTGATGCAGCGGTACAGCTTGTTGAACTCCTTAGAGCAGCTGAAGATTACGATTCTGGCATGCGGGTATAGCATACATCTCTCTGGCTGTTGTTTCAGTGCTATCAATCAAGATGCCACATCATGCAATATTATCATAACAGCACATCATGCGTTTTGAATATTTTATTGATTTTCATAGCTTTATTTTATGTTTTAGCTTCCAAAGAACTGGATGCATCTTCATTTCCTGCGTGCTATTGGAACTGCAATGTCAATGAGAGCTGGTATCGCTGCTGATACGTCTGCTGCTTTACTTTTCCGAATACTCTCCCAACCGACATTACTTTTTCCTCCACTGAGACATGCCGAAGGAGTTGAACTCCATCATGAGCCACTAGGTGGCTATGTATCATCGTACAAAAGGCAGGTATGCAGTGTTTCCTGCACCTACTTGCTACCTATTCTGTATTTGATGTATTCATTTTCCTTTTTATCAGTTTTCTCGAAATATATGCTAATAGGCTTGTCACTAAACCTACATTATCCAGACTCTGTTCTGGATTTTTTTTTCATTAAGTACTGCTAGCTGCCAGAGTACATGATCATGACTAAAGTAGTTTTGCTACAATATTGCAAAGGTAGATAATATGTCTAGCCTCTATATTATTTTGAATAGAAAATTAAATCTTTTGGTCATTTTTTTATAACTTTTTAGGAGTCTCTGTATGCTTGTCGCTAACATGCTATGATAAGTTTATATCAGTTCTTTTGGAACCTATGATGTATTCTTGTATATTTTATGACTGCTAGGATATACGTTAAAACTGCTTTAAAGGTTATCATCAAACAAGTTAATATAGATATTGCTACCTACCAAAGTTGGAATTTGATTATGTCATAAAATATATGCACCCTACATGTTTTAGCTTCACATTGACTTGTTTCTGCCTTTTCTTTGTGACTTATATTTTCATACGTGCTCCTTCAACTGCACAAAGCTGGAAGTTCCTGCATCTGAAGCCACTATTGATGCCACCGCACAAGGCATTGCTTCCATGCTATGTGCTCATGGTCCCGATGTTGAGTGGAGAATATGTACCATCTGGGAGGCTGCGTATGGTTTGCTACCTCTGAGTTCATCAGCAGTTGATTTGCCTGAAATTGTTGTAGCCGCTCCACTTCAGCCACCTACTTTGTCATGGAGTCTATACTTGCCATTGTTGAAAGTATTGGAGTATTTACCTCGTGGGAGTCCATCTGAAGCATGCCTTATGAGAATTTTTGTGGCAACAGTTGAAGCTATACTAAGAAGAACTTTTCCATCAGAAACCTCTGAACAATCCAGGAAACCAAGAAGTCAATCTAAGAACCTTGCTGTTGCTGAACTCCGAACAATGATACATTCACTCTTTGTGGAGTCCTGCGCTTCAATGGACCTTGCGTCCAGATTACTATTTGTAGTATTAACTGTTTGCGTCAGTCATCAAGCTTTGCCTGGGGGAAGTAAAAGACCAACTGGTAGTGATAATCATTCTTCTGAGGAGGTCACAAATGACTCGAGATTAACCAATGGAAGAAACAGATGTAAGAAGAAACAAGGACCAGTTGCTACATTCGACTCATACGTTCTAGCAGCTGTTTGTGCCTTATCTTGTGAGCTCCAGCTGTTCCCTTTTATTTCCAAGAATGGGAACCATTCAAATTTGAAGGACTCCATAAAGATAGTCATACCTGGAAAAAACAATGGTATCAGTAACGAGCTACACAACAGCATTAGCTCAGCAATTCTTCATACTCGTAGAATACTTGGCATCTTGGAAGCTCTGTTCTCCTTGAAGCCATCGTCTGTTGGTACTTCATGGAGTTATAGTTCAAATGAGATTGTTGCAGCAGCTATGGTTGCTGCTCATGTTTCTGAGTTATTTCGTCGATCCAGGCCATGCTTAAATGCATTGTCTGCGCTGAAGCAATGCAAGTGGGATGCTGAGATTTCTACCAGGGCATCATCCCTGTACCATTTGATTGACTTGCATGGTAAAACAGTGACCTCCATTGTGAACAAAGCTGAGCCTCTAGAAGCTCACCTGACCCTTACACCAGTAAAAAAGGATGAACCTCCCATTGAGGAAAAGAACATTAACTCATCAGATGGTGGTGCATTGGAAAAAAAGGATGCTTCAAGATCACACAGGAAAAATGGTTTTGCAAGACCACTCTTGAAATGTGCAGAAGATGTTCTACTAAATGGTGATGTTGCAAGTACTTCTGGGAAAGCCATTGCAAGTTTACAGGTGGAAGCTTCTGATTTGGCAAACTTCCTCACCATGGACCGAAATGGGGGTTACAGAGGTTCTCAAACTCTCCTAAGATCTGTACTGTCAGAGAAGCAGGAGTTATGCTTCTCTGTTGTCTCATTGCTCTGGCAGAAGCTCATTGCATCTCCCGAAATGCAGATGTCTGCAGAAAGTACATCAGCTCATCAGGGTTGGAGAAAGGTATGGTCATTCCTACTTATAAGATACCAGAATAATGTTATGAAGACCGTCCTTGGTTGTCAGCATTCTTATACACAATGATAATCTTTGTTTTTCATGGGCAGGTTGTGGATGCGCTTTGTGACGTTGTTTCAGCCTCACCGACCAAGGCTTCAGCTGCTATCGTTCTGCAGGTCAAGATATTGTTATTGTTATATTTACATTTCATCATATTTAAAAGCTTCATATTGTATGTACCTTTGAAAAAAAAGTTCCATATTGTAGCTTCTTTTGTTCTCATTTCTTGGTTTGAAACCATCAACATCATTACCGATATAAAATATACCCATTTCCTCAGTCATCTTCCCCGACTCTTGTATCTTTCACAGGCCGAGAAGGACTTGCAGCCCTGGATTGCTCGAGATGATGAGCAAGGTCAGAAGATGTGGAGAGTCAACCAGCGAATAGTTAAGCTGATAGCAGAGCTTATGAGGAACCACGATAGCCCAGAAGCATTGGTGATTCTTGCTAGTGCTTCTGATCTTCTTCTTCGGGCAACTGATGGAATGCTTGTTGACGGTGAAGCTTGTACTTTACCACAATTAGAGGTAACGCCTTCTTCATTCATGAGGTCCTTTGTGCAAAATAATCAGTTCTACTTTGTATGGTTCATCTCGCTTACCGTTCATCTTGCGATCGAATACGAGCAGCTATTGGAAGTAACCGCCAGAGCAGTCCATCTCATTGTTGAATGGGGAGATTCAGGTGTAGCAGTCGCTGATGGCCTCTCCAATCTGCTGAAGGCATGTCCTCTTCTCTGATCTCACTCACATTCATGCCAAACTCATCATCATCCGTGATCCATCATGCTGACCTAATCTTGATATGCAGTGCCGTCTATCAACCACCATCCGCTGTCTTTCGCACCCCAGCGCGCATGTCCGTGCACTCAGCATGTCCGTCCTTCGCGACATCTTGAACAGCGGACAAATAAACTCCAGTAAGCTCATCCAAGGGGAACACCGGAATGGCATCCAGAGCCCAACCTACCGATGCTTGGCAGCAAGCATCATCAATTGGCAAGCCGATGTGGAGAGATGCATAGAGTGGGAAGCCCACAGCCGCCGCGCCACCGGGCTGACGCTCGCCTTCCTCACCGCGGCGGCGAAGGAGCTGGGCTGCCCACTCACTTGCTGACAAGGCCACACCATGACTGTCACTTGAAGCAGCTGCTGTAGGATCAGCGAGTAGGAAGGATGACTTGCCGGTCAGTTTCCTGAGATGTGATTTAAGACTGATATTAGCTGATGTTCCCAAGCATGATACGGGACTTGCTCCCAAGATGTGATTTTTACTTTACTTTTGGTTAATGTGCTACTGCTGACATTAGATGTTCAAGCATATGAAAACTGCTTGTGCTGTAACTTGTATGTCTGTAACTTAAAAAATCTTTCCATATGGTAACCGGAAAAGCAGAGGTATATCCTTTTCTGCTGTTGTATCTATTTCGGTTTCCTGCTGAACCTGCTAATGCATAAATCAATCGCAGCGCTGTTTCCTTTTTGCTCATAGCTCGTGAACGTTCTCAGCGTTTGATTGTGGTATTCAGCAATAGTTGGTTAGACTTGCTCTCGTTTTGTTTTAGTTCGAAACGGAAACGCTGCATTTTTCATTTGTAAATTAGAAACTTGCACAAATATACGCTACATTTGATTCGGTAATTTCATTTTTTCTGAGAAATTATGCAATAACGCAGCAGACCCGAACAATAGTTGACAAGCGTGATATCATACGTGTTCCATTTCCACCGAGCTCTCAGTTTTTGAGAATTGATTTGATGGAGAACTAGCTCTAGCCGACAAGGATCAAGGATACAAAGACTTCTCTATTATGGAATGTTACAAGACTTTCTGCTAACTAATGTACGGTCTGAATATCTGTAAGGTTACAACACCTTTTAATAACTAGAAAACATTCAAACACCAAAAAAGAGAGTGCAAAAAAATGGTGAAACAATGCTCTCAGGCTCTCTGAACCAATGCAGCTTTAACAAGATATATATGTAACATGGCAGTAAATTCATCAACAATTATGCATCATCCTCATCCTCTTGATCCTTGTTAACCAGACCATGGTTTTGCAAGCAACAGAAAAGAACTAACATTGCAAGCACAATTATGCCGAAGCAGGTTGCAGCTTCCAATCTTTCAAACAACACGCAAGACCTGAAGGGGAGTTTCTTGGCTGTAATGTACAAGATGTCAGAAAAGCGAAGACAATGTCCACATCGCAGAAGCTTTGCATTGTGCTAACCAGATGGAGAAGCATATCTATCGGCAATCCATGGGACTTGTCCAGCAAATAAGGATCAGATCTTGAAGGCTCCGGTGAAACTAAGCAACCAAGTTACTGGTTTTCATCATATGGTTCACATCCTCAAGAAGCATCATGACTCATCCATGGAGGGCTCGTATGAGTTGCAATGCATGAAATTCTGATTTTGGGGAGAAAGGTTGTTCTGAGCTCCAATTCCATCTGGTGGGGAGTTGATAGGGCCATATGCTGAACAATGAATTGGATGATGATTTGAGTGTAAATTTTGCCTCGATGGGTTGGGTAGAGCATTTAAGACACCCGTAGTTTGTGTTTGACCAGTTTGTGCCGTATGGGAGTTAAGTGCATCTGCTACATTCCCAAAACAGAACGAACTACTTTGAACATTTGCAGAAGGAAAATGACATGCTGGCTGTGCATTTGTACGCTGCAAAGACCCTGGCACCTCCCCTGCTCTGTGCTCAATCTCAGTCTGCGCGTAGAAGAGAAACATCAGGCAAGGATTTGAGCTACATCACATACTGAAATAACAACAGAAATAGCAAAAAAAGGGGAAAAAAAAGGAATTGCTATGGCTTATTCTACTGAATGAAGTCTCAAGGCAATGTGGTTTTGATTTCAGCACCCTTAGTGCTTCACTAATCATTTTCATGGCTCTTATGTACTTACATCTCAATTAACATTGAACTAGCACAATGGTTTCATAGTACAATCTCTATACAAATTGTAGATGTGCTTGAAACTGAATCATTATTACACATTCATAAAGATTATACTCTATACAAATATAGTAAAGACACATTTGATCCTATTGGTTAGCTCAACTAACGTATTAGCAATTATTCTATAAATTGAACAATGGAAAGCCTCCCTGACCCTCAATCTTTGCATATGACACAAGGCATTGGCTAGCATAAATGTCAAACAGGGATTAAATTAAAGAAAAAGATTAGACAAACTGACCTGCAGGAAAGCAACTAGATCGGCAACAGACACCTCCAAACCTTCTTGATGCTTACTGCAAACCCATCGATAGACACTCTCCTGCCAAAATTCAGAAAGAGGGTGGAATCAATTCGATGAAATCATAAGCTCACATTATGGAAGCACATCCAAGAACTCAAACTGATGATTAACAACAATCTACAACCGCAGAAGCTAATTTCAAAATCAGGCGGCGCATTTCACCGAGAAACTCTCCAATCCCACCATACACGCCCATAATTCTCAGCTAAAAATTCGTCAAGAACATAATTTCCCTATCCTAACGCACCAGCAACTCGGAAGTGTTCGAAGCAGGATCCCATCTCCCTCGCATCTCCGCGACTCCGCGTAATCCCAAAACTGAACCGGACCCCAAGACTCAAGGCCAAGAACGCAGTTCTTCAGGCGACGCGGCCACCGATCGCGG